>JASWHU010000593.1:0-45889 GCA_030819815.1 Strix occidentalis | reverse complement strand
CGGCCGCACTCGCTGCACCCATGGGCTGGGGACGGGCAGGTGCCTGCGGGGGGGGGGGGGCGGGGGGGGGGAAATGGGGGGGCAGGGGGGGTCCTCGGGGGGCGAGGGGGGTTGGGGGGTCCCGGGGGGGGGGGGTGTTGTCCCTGGGGGAGGGGGCAGTTTGGGGTCCGGGGGGCTCGGGGAGGGGTGGGGGGTGTTGGGGGTCCCTGGGGGGATTCGGGGGGTCCCGTGGGTGCTCCCCGGTGACATCCCCCCCCCCCCAATTTCCCCCCCCCCCCCCCCTTCCCGGTGCAGCCCCGGGCGCGGGGGGGGGGCGCTGGGGGTCGCGGGCGGCTTCTTCCTGCTGGGGGCCGGGCTGGTGCTGGTGCTGCTGCTGCTGGGTGAGCGACCCCCCCCCCAACCCCTGACCCCCCCCCCCCCCCCGCCCTCTGACACCCCCCCCCGCCCTGACCCCCCCCCGACCCCTGACCCCCCCCCCCCGACCTCTGACCCCCACCCTGACCCCCCCCGAACCCCCCCATAGGGTCCCCAGGGAGCCCCCAGCCCACTGATCCCCCCCGCCCCGGCCCCCTCCAGTGACCCCCCCCCCCGCCACTGCACCCCAGTGGCCCCGCTGTGATCCCCCCACTGCCCCCCAGTGACCCTCCCCAGACACCCCCCCCCCCAACCCCCAACTATCCCCCATGGACCCCCCCCCACTGCCCCCCCCAACCCCCATGGACCCCCCCAGTGACATCCCAGACCCCCCAGTGACCCCCCCCCGACCCCTACGGACCCCGCCCCACCCCCCCCCACCCCTATAGACCCTCCCCCCGACCCACATGGCCCCCCCTGCCCCCCCCCTGCCCCCCCAGACGTGGGGATCTCCCGGGACCTGGCGCGGCTGCGGGAGCACCAGGAGCGGCTGTGGGAGAGCGGTGAGACCCCCGCACCCCCCCGGGACCCCCCCGGGACCCCCCAATATCCCCCAGAACCCCCTTAGGACCCCCAGTATTCCCTGAGACCCCCCAGTATCCCCCAGAATCCCCCTGGGACCCCCCCGGGACTCCCCCAAACCCTCCAGGAACCCCCCCTGCCCCCAGGACTCCCTGGGACCCCCCCAACACCCCCCTGGGACCCCCCAGGGACTCCCCAAAACCCTCCAGGACCCCCCCACCGCCCCCAGGACTCCCTGGGACCCCCCCAACACCCCCCTGGGACCCACCCAGCACCCCCCCAGTCTCCCCCAGGATACCCCCCAGGACCCCCCAATCCTCCTTGGGATCCCCCCAGGACCCCCCAGTATCCTCTGAGACCACCCTTTGGACCCCCCAACACCCCCTGGGATCCCCCAAAAGCCCCCTGGGACCCCCTTGGGGCCCCCCAACATCCTCTGGGACCTCCCAATAACCCCCCAGGACACCCCCAAGGACACCCAATACCCCCAGGACCCTTCCCCAGAACGCCCCAACACCCCCCTGGGACCCCCTGACATACCGGGACCCCCCCCCCCGATACCCCCAAAACCCCCCCAACACCCCCCAGGAGCCCCCCCGCGACCTCCCCCCACCCCCTTGGGATGCCCAACACACCAGCGACCCCCAGAACAACCTGAGCCGCACCCCAAGACCCCCCCCAGGCCCCCTCTGGGACCCCCCAAGACTCCCCCAAGGACCCTCTGGGCCCCCCCTCAGGACCCCCTAACACCCCCAAACCCCCCTGACCCCCCCCCAGTGCCGGGGCTGTGGCAGATGCTGGCGGAGCTGCAGGGACGGATGGAGCAGGAGGAGAGGAACGGTACGGGGGGGGGGACATTGGGGACAGGGGGGGACATTGGGGACAGGGGGGGGACAAGGGGGGGATGGAGGGACATGGGGGTCATGGGGGGACAGAAATGGGGGACAGGGGGGACACCTGAGGGGGCTGGAGGGAACAAGGGGGGGGCAGGGGGGACATTGTAGGGGATGGGGGGACATGGGGGGGGGCAGGGGAATGGGGGACAGGGGGGACATGGGGGATGAGGGGACATGTGGGGGGGGGACGGAGGGGACATGGGGGGACAGGGGGGGACGGGGGGGTCATGGAGACGGGGGGACATTGCAGGGGATGGAGGGACACGGGGGGGACATTGGGGATGTGAGGACATGGGGGGTTGGGGACCCCCCCGGGGTGTCGGGTCCCTGCGGTGTCCCCATGTCCCCCCTGTGTCCCCCCCCCCCCCAGGGCGGCTGCGGTTGATGATCGGGCAGCGCCTGGGGGCCGAGATGCTGCAGCTGCAGCGGGAAGGTGCCACTGGGAGGGACTGGGAGGGACTGGGACCCCAACTGGGAGGAACTGGGGAGGGGCAGGGGGGACTGGGACCCCAACTGGAAGGGGCTGGGGGGTACTGGGAGGGACTGGGAGCCACTGGGGGGGACTGGGACTTCCCCTGGGAGGGACTGGGCGCCTCTGGGAGGACCGGGGGGAACTGGGAGGGACTGGGACCCCAACTGGGACCGACTGGGGCGGGACTGGGAGCCACTGGGGAGGACTGGGACGTCCCCTGGGAGGGGCTGGGAGCCACTGGGGACCAGGGAGAACTGGGAGGGAACTGGGACCCCAACTGGGAGCCACTGGGTGGGGACTGGGACCCCAACTGGGAGGGACTGGGTGTAACTGGGAGTCACTGGGAGGGACTGGGACCCCAACTGGGGGGAACTGGGAGCCACTGGGGCCAGGGGGGACTGGGACCCCAACTGGGAGGGACTGGGTGTAACTGGGAGTCACTGGGAGGGACTGGGACCCCAACTGGGGGGAACTGGGAGCCACTGGGGCCAGGGGGGACTGGGACCCCAACTGGGAGGAACTGGGAGGGACTGGGACCCCAACTGGGAGGGGCTGGGGTCCCCCAGCGCCCCCTGACCTTTGCCCTTTGCCCCCAGGGCGGCAGTTCGGGGCCGAGGGGGGGGCGCAGGAGGCGGAGCTGCGGGCGGAGCTGGGGCGGCTGCGGGGGGCGGCAGGGGGGGGCGGGGGGGGGGGGCGGGGGGGGCCCCGCCCGCCTGGGCCCCCCCCACCCTGAGCCCCCCCCACCCTGAGCCCCATTAAAGGCGCTTTGTGGAGCCCCCGTGTCCGTGGGGGGGTCACCATCGTGTGTGTGTCCCCCCCCCCCAGTGTCCCCACCCCCCCTTTGGTGGCCCCTCAGGGCACCCCCAGTGTCCCCAGGTGACCCCAGATGTCCCCCCCCCCACCCCCCCCTGTGCTCCCTGTGCCCCCCCCCCCGTCCCCAGGTGTCCCCAAGTGTCCCTCTGAGCCCCCCCAGCGCCCCACAGTGTCCCCAGGTGACCCCCATCCCCCCCCCATCTCCCCCAGTGTCCCCAAGTGTCCCCCTGAGCCCCCCCGTCCCCAGATGACCCCAAATGTCCCCTCCATCCCCCCCTGTGCCCCCCACCCTGTCCCCAAGTGTCCCCAAATGTCCCCCCCATGCCCCACGATGTCCCCGAGTATCCCCCTGTGCCCCTCCCGTGCCCCCCACTGTCCCCAGGTGACCACCCCCCCCCCCCGTGCCCCACAGTGTCCCCAAGTGTCCCCAGGAGTCCCCAAATGTCCCCCCCCGGTGTCACCCGATGTGTCACCTGAGGCCACCCCCAAACGTCCCCCCCCTTGTGCCCCACAGCATCCCCATGGTGTCCCCCATGTCCCCCCCCCCATGTGCTCCCCCCAGTGTCCCCAAGTGTGACCCCAAATGTCCCCTGGTCACCCCACGGTGTCCCCAGGTGCCCCCCCCATGTCACACAGTGTCCCCCCCCGCCCCCCCGTGTACCCCACAATGTCCCCAAGTGTCACCCACGATGTTTATTGTCACCACGAACAGCCCGGGGGGGGTGGGGGGGTGGGGGTGTCGCGGGGGGGGGGGGGGGGGGGTGTACAAGGGGGGGTCCCGGCGACGGTTTTGGGGGTCCCTGGGGGGATCTGCGGGGGGGGGGGGGGGGCAGGATATGGGTGTCCCCATGGGGGTGGGAGGTCCCCGTGGGTGCGGGGGGGGGACACTGGGGGTGCGGGAGATCCTGGGGGGGTCCCCGGGGAGTGTGGGGGGTCCCGGGGCCTCCCCGGGGGGGGTCCCTGAAGGGTGGGGGGGGGTCAGCAGAGGGGTGCAGGGGGTCCCCGGGGGGGGTCAGCGGATGGGTGTGTGGGGGGGGTGTCCCGGGGGGGTGCGAGGGGTCCCGGGGGCTCCCCGAGGCTGCGGTGGGGGGGGTCAGTGGGGGGTGCAGAGGGTCCCGGGGGGGTCAGTGGGGTGTGCAGAGGGTCTCGGGGGGGTGCGGGGGGGTCAGCGGGGGGTGCAGGGGGTCCCGGGGGGGTCAGTGGGGTGTGCAGAGGGTCTCGGGGGGGTGCGGGGGGGTCAGCGGGGGGTGCAGGGGGGCCCGGGGGGGGCCCGGGGGGGTGCGATGTGGTCACTGGGGGTGCAGGGGGTCCAGGGGGCGTGCGGGGGGGGGTCAGCAGGGGGTCTCGGGGGGGTCCCGGGGGGGTCAGCAGGCCCAGGCCCGCTCGCAGACCCACCCCCCCGGGGCGGAGGCGCAGGGCCGGTCCCCCCACCCCCCCCTCGGGTCCATGGCCACACAGTCCTCGCCCCCCCCCGCCTCGTCCGGCTGCCCCCAGCGCCAGTTCCTGGGGGGGGCGGCAGCGGTCACAGCCCCCCCCCCAACCCCCAGAACCCCCACATACCCCCCATAACCCCCCCCCGACACCCTCCCGGCCCCTCCATCCCCCCCAACCCCCATAGTACCCCCCCTCGTGACCCCATCACCCCCCCCCAGCCACCCATCACCCCATGGTCCCCCCCAGCACCTCCCAGCACCCCATAGCACCCTATAGCCCCCCAGCACCCCCCCCAGCACCCCCATAGAACCCCATGGCCCCCCATAGCCCCCCATCACCCCATAGCCCCCCAATAGCACCCCATAGCCCCCCCATTGCCCCATAGCACCCCATAGCCCCCCCAGCACCCCATAGAGCCCCATAGCCCCCCATAACACCCTATAGTCCCCCCAGCACCCATAGAACCCCATGGCCCCCCACAGGCCCCCATCACCCCATAGCCCCCCCCAAAAGCACCCCATAGCTCCCCATCACCCCATAGAACCCCATGGCCCCCCCCATAGCTCCCCATCACCCCATAGAACCCCATAGCCCCCCCCCAGCACTCCCATAGAGCCCCATAGCCCCCCATAACACCCCATAGCCCCCCATAACACCCCATAGCCCCCCCCCAGCCCCCCCCGGCACCCACCGGTAGGTGCTGGGGCTCCCGTCCACCCACTGGAAGGAGCCCTCGGAGCTGCGGTCGTGGAGCCCGATCCAGGAGTCGTGGGGGGGGGAGAGCCCCGCCAGGAAGGCCTTGGGGGGGCACCCATAGCACCCACAGATCCCCCACCCCACCCCTGGGACCCCCACCGCACCCCCACAGCCCCCAGGCCAGGCACCCTCAGGCATTCAGGCCCCATAGGAACCCAGGGGTCTGCCCCCCCCCCCGGGGGTCCCCCCCACATGGGACCCAGATGTCTGGGACACCCCTCCCCTGCACCCATGGGTGCCCCCCCCACTCCTGGGGCTCCCACCCTTAGGGACCCAGGTGTCTGTGCCCCACGGGACCCCAGCCCCCTCCAGCACCCATGGGTGCCCTCCAACCCCTGAGGGTCCCCCCACATGGGACCCTAGAGTCTGGGATCCCCCTGCACCCATGGGTGCCCCCCCCAACTCCTGGGGGACCCCACGGGACACCCCCACCCCCCCGCACCCATGGGTGCCCCCCTGCTCCCAGGAGTCCCCCCACATGGCACCCAGGTGTTCAGGACCCCCACCCATGGGTGCCCCCTCCCCAACTCCTGCAGCTCCCACCCTTAGCGACCCAAGTGTCCGGGCCCCACAGGACCCCAGGTCCCCCCCCCAGCACCCATGGGTGCCCCCCCCACTCCTGAGGGTCCCCCCACAATGGGACCCTGGAGTCCGGGATCCCTCTGCACCCATGGGTGCCCCCCCCCCCCCCCGGGGGTCCCCAGTAATGTCACCCCATGGGACCCCAGCCCCCCCCAGCACCCATGGGTGCCCACCTGCTCCTGGGGGTCCCCGATGACGGCCAGCTGGGCCCCCCGCTCCCGGCAGAGCCCCTGGGCCTGCGCCCACCCCGCGGCCCCGCTCCCGAACTGGTAACAGCTCCCCCCGTGCAGCCGCCAGCCGGGGGGGCAGATGGAGCACCCCGAGACTGGGGGGGGGGGGGCACCCATGGGCCCAGGTGTCCGGGCACCCAGGGGTGCCCCCACCCAGGAACCCCCCTCCCCATCCTGGACCCAGGAACACCCACCCAGGGACTCGGGGTGCCCCCACCCATGAGCAGCCAGGGACCCAGAACCCCCCATCATGGACCCAGAGGCACCCCCACCCATGGGTGCCCCCACCCTTGGGTGCCCCCACCCATGAGCACCCAGGGACCCAGAACCCCCCATCATGGACCCAGGGGCATCCCCACCCAGGGACCCAGGTGTCCAGGCACCCAGGGGTGCCCCCACCCACCCATGGACCTAGGGGTGCCCTCACCCATGGGTGCTCCCACCCATAAGCACTCAAGGACCCAGGACGCCCCCCCCCCCCATGGACCCAGAGGTGCCCCCACCCAGGGGTGCCCCTATCACCCAGCAGCGCCCCCCCCATGGACCCAGGTGTTCAGGCACTCAGATCTCCCCCCACCCATGAGCACCCAGGGGCGCCCCCACCCCTGGGTGCCCCCACCCAAGGACCCTGCCGTGCCACCACCCATGGGTGCCCCCATCCAGGCACCCAGGGGTGCCCCTATCACCCAGTAGCCCCCCCCCCCCCCCCCCCCACTGGACCCAGGTGTCTGGGCACCCAGGAGCCCCGCCCCCTCCCCGCCCTGCACCCAGACACCCCCCCATGGGTGCCCCCACCCATGGGTGCCCCGGCCGGGCACCCACCGTTGTGCACCCAGAGCTCCCGCAGCAGCTGGTGCAGGGCGGCCCGGGTGCCATCGCGGTCCCGCCAGACGGCCACCATCGTCCCCGACACTGCGGGGACAGTGGGGACAGCGTGGGGACACCCCCACCCCCACCCCCCACCCCAGCTGTGTCCCCGGGTGTCCCCGGGGTGCCGTGGACCCGTCTCACCCGTGTCCCCAATGTCCCTGTGTCACCCATGTCCCTCCATGTCCCCTTGTCCCCCTATGTCCCTCCATGTCCCCAGATGTCCCCATGTCCCCAATGTCCCCAATGTCCCCATGTCCTTCCATGTCACCAGATGTCCCCATGTCACCAGATGTCCCCAATGTCCCCATGTCCTTCCATGTCACCAGATGTCCCCATGTCACCAGATGTCCCCAATGTCCCCATGTCCCCAATGTCCCCATGTCCCTCCATGTCACCAGATGTCCCCAATGTCCCCAATGTCCCCATGTCCCCCCATGTCCCTCCATGTCCCCAATGTCCCCCATGTCCCTCCATGTCACCAGATGTCCCCAGTGTCCCCCATGTCCCTCCATGTCCCCCATGTCCTTCCATGTCACCAGATGTCCCCATGTCCCCAATGTCCCTTCATGTCCCCATGTCCCCCCACGTCCCCGTCACATTCTGTCTCCCAATGTCCCCATGTCCCCAGATGTCCCCATGGTCCCATGTGTCCCGTGTCCCTCCCACCCCGTGTCCCCACATCCCCCCATGTCCCCCCTGTCCCCATGTCCCATTCTGTCCCCCCATGTCCCCCGAGTCCCCGTGTCCCCTCTGTCCCCACCTTCCATGTGTGTCACACTCTGGTTGGCAGACAGGACCTCCAGGAGAGCGGCTGTCTCTGCACCTGGGGGGACATGGGGGACATCATTGGGGACACGGGGACATTGGGGACATCAGGGACATCGGGGACATTGAGGACATTGGGGACACAGGGGGCCATGGGGGACACAAAGGTGACACTGGCAAGGGGGTGACACAGGGGTTACACGGGGGATATGGGCACATGGGGGTGACAGGGGGTGACAGGGGGGTGACATGGGTGTGACAGGGGGTGACAGGGTGACACGGGGGGTGACCGAGGTGACAGTGCCACCCACCGCGCTGCTGCAGCCGCGTCTGGTTCCCCTCCAGCGTTGCCAGCGCCAGCGCCAGCGCCGAGCCTGCAGGGACATGTCACCCACTGTCACCTGCTGTCACCTACTGCCACTTATTGTCACCCACTGCCACCTACTGCCACCCGCTGCCACCCACCACCGTGCCCAAGCCACCACCATCCCCGCCACCCACCGCCACCCACCACCCACTGCCACCGCTGTCCCCTCCTGTCGCCCATGGCCACCCGCTGTCACACCCCGACCCCCCCCTGTCCCCAGTGTCACCGTTCCCCTTCAGCAGCTCCTGGCTCTCCCGCAGGTGACGGATCTCCTGGCTCAGCGCCGCGTCTGGGGACAGGGACAGCGGCACCCTGGCACCCTGTCACCCCCATGTCCCCCCCATCCCCATCATCTCCCCATGTCCCCCCGTGTCCCTCCCATGTCCCCATGTGTCCCCACACCCCCCCCATGTCCCCATGTGTCCCCATGTCCCATGTCCCTCCCTGTCCCCATGTCCCCATGTCCCTTCCTGTCCCCCACATCTCCCCATGTCCCCCCCGTGTCCCCATGTGTCCCCACACCCCCCCATGTCCCCATGTGTCCCCATGTCCCATGTCCCTCACTGTCCCCATGTCCCCATGTCCCTTCCTGTCCCCCACATCTCCCCATGTCCCCCCCGTGTCCCCACACCCCCCATGTCCCCATGTGTCCCCATGTCCCATGTCCCTCCCTGTCCCCATGTCCCCATGTCCCTTCCTGTCCCCCACATCTCCCCATGTCCCCCCCGTGTCCCCACACCCCCCATGTCCCCATGTGTCCCCATGTCCCATGTCCCTCCCTGTCCCCATGTCCCCATGTCCCTTCCTGTCCCCCACATCTCCCCATGTCCCCCCCGTGTCCCCACACCCCCCATGTCCCCATGTGTCCCCATGTCCCATGTCCCTCCCTGTCCCCATGTCCCCATGTCCCTTCCTGTCCCCCACATCTCCCCATGTCCCCCCGTGTCCCCATGTGTCCCCACACCCCCCATGTCCCTCCTGCCCCCACATCCCCCCCACATCCCCCCCGTGTCCCCCCTGCCCCCATACCTGCCCCCATCCCCCATCCCCATGTCCCATGTCCCCCCCATGTCCCGTGTCCCCCTCATGTCCCCCCCGTCCCCTGTCCCCCACTCACGCCGCCCCAGCAGCACCCCCAGGAGCCCCCCCAGGCCAGGCCGCTGGCTGCCAGCAGCAGGCAGAGCCCCGGGGGGACCCCGATGTCCCACGGCCACCCCCTGCCTGTGGGGACAAGGGACATGGGTCAGCGACAGAGGGGGGGACACACACAAGGGGCCACCACCCCCCCCCGACCCCCCCCCCAGCACCTGCTCGGCCCTGCCCCATGGGTGCAGCGAGTGTGTCCAGGCTCAGCCGGTGGCAGCAGTGGGTGACACCCCAAGGCCACCAACACCCCCCCGTCCCACCCTTGGGGACACGTGTCACCTCCCTCCCCCCCCCTTTGGGGACACGTGCCACCGTGGTGGCCCCCGCCCGGGTGCCAGCGCAGCGCTTTGGGGGAAGGAAGTGGCTTTGGGGAGGGGGGGGGGACACAGGGGGACAGGGTGCGGCCACCCTGTGCGTGACAGCGATGGCACCCAGGGGTGGGCTCTGGGTCCCCAAGGGGGACAGAGGACACCTCATGTCCTCAAGGACTGGCCCTGGTGTCCCCAAGGGGACTGGGGACACCCCAATGTCCCCAAGGATGAGCTCTAGTGTCACCAAGGGGATGGGGACCCCCCCCCAGTGTCCCCAATGGGACTAGGGGACACCCCACTGTCCCCAACAAGCAGACTGGTGTCCCCAAGGAAATGGGGACCCCCCCCCAGTGTCCCCAAGGACCAGCCCGGGTGTCCCCAAGGGGACAGGGGACACCCCGCTATCCCCAAGAAGCAGACTGGTGTCCCCAAGGAAATGGGGACCCCCTCAGTGTCCCCAAGGGGATTGGGACCCCCCCAGTGTCCCCAAGAACCAGCCCTGGTGTCCCAAGGGGATTGGGACCCCCTCCCAGTGTCCCCAAGGAGGAGCCCTGGTGTCCCCAAGGGAACAGGGGACAATCTGATGTCCCCAAGGAGAAACCCCGGTGTCCCCAGGGGGACAGGGACACCCCATGTCCCCAGGGACCCCCCAGTGTCCCCAAGGAGCAGCTCTGGTGTCCCCAAAGGGCCAGGGGACACCCCATGTCCCCAGGAAGGACAAGGGACAGGGTTTGGGGACACCAACTGTCCCCACCACAGCCCCAAAGCCCCCAGGGACCCAGAGGGGACAGTGCCACTACGGAGGGACAGGAGCCACCCCAGGTGTCCCCAAGCCCCCAGTGAGGAGCTGAGAGATGCCAGGAGGGACAGGGGCCAGTCCGAATGTCCCCAAGAGACACCAAGGGTCACCGGAAGGGACAAGGGACAGTGGTGAGGGACACCAAGTGTCCCCAACAGAGGCCAAAGGCCACCACAAGGGCCTTGGGCCAACGCCAGTGTCCCCAAGGGAGGCCAAAAGCCACCAGGAGGGACAAGGGTGGGTGTTGGGGGACCCAAATGTGGGCCAAGGGCCATCACGAGGGACAAGGGATGGCGTCAGGGGACCCAAAGCAGCCCCAGGATGTCCCCAACCCCCAAAGAAGAGTCGGGGGCCATCAGGAGGGACAAGAAAAGGTTTATAGTGACACCAGCCAAGGTGAGTGTCCCCGAGAGAGAGTGGGGGCCATCAGGAGGGACAAGGGACGGCGGTGAGGGATCCAAACAACCTCCAGTGTCCCCAAGGAAGGACACAGGCCATCAGGAGGGACATGGGATGACGCCGAGGAACCCAAACCACCTCCAGCATCCCCGAGGGTGGCCAAGGGCCATCAGGAGGGACAAGAGATGGTGGCCAGGGACATGAAGGGATCCCAGGAGAAGCCAAGGGCCATCAGAAGGGACAAAGGATGGCTGTGAGGGACCCAAACCACCTCCAATGTCCCCAAGGGTGGCCAAGGGCCATCAGGAGGGACACGGGATGATGCCGAGGAACCCAAACCACCTCCAGCGTCCCAAGGGGTGGCCAAGGGCCATCAGGAGAGACATGGGATGGCGGTGAGGGACCCAAACCACCTCCAATGTCCCCAAGCGTGGCCAAGGGCCATCAGGAGGGACAAGAGATGGTGGCCAGGGACATGAAGGGACCCCAGGAGAAGCCAAGGGCCATCAGAAGGGACAAAGGATGGCTGTGAGGGATCCAAGCCACCTCCAACATCCCCAAGGGTGGCCAAGGGCCATCAGGAGGGACACGGGATGATGCCGAGGAACCCAAACCACCTCCAGCGTCCCCAAGGGGTGGCCAAGGGCCATCAGGAGAGACATGGGATGGCGGTGAGGGACCCAAACCACCTCCAATGTCCCCAAGCGTGGCCAAGGGCCATCAGGAGGGACAAGAGATGGTGGCCAGGGACATGAAGGGATCCCAGGAGAAGCCAAGGGCCATCAGGAAGGACAAAGGATGGCGGTGAGGGACCCAAACCACCTCCAATGTCCCCAAGGATGGCCAAGGGCCATCAGGAGGGACACGGGATGATGTCGAGGAACCCAAACCACCTCCAATGTCCCCAAGCGTGGCCAAGGGCCATCAGGAGGGACAAGAGATGGTGGCCAGGGACACAAAGGGACCCCAGGAGAAGCCAAGGGCCATCAGGAAGGACAAAGGATGGTGGTGAGGGACCCAAACCACCTCCAATGTCCCCAAGGGTGGCCAAGGGCCATCAGGAGGGACAAGAGATGGTGGCCAGGGACATGAAGGGACCCCAGGAGAAGCCAAGGGCCATCAGAAGGGACAAAGGATGGTGGTGAGGGACCCAAACCACCTCCAACATCCCCAAGGCTGCCCAAGGCCACCCCGCCCCGCTCGCCCTCAACGCCCCTCCAGGCTCTTGTCGCGGGCGATGACGGCCTCCTCGAACTTGATCATGAGGGTGGTGCCTTTGTGCCAGTGAGCCGTGACCTTGGCCGGGAAGCCGCTGGCGGTGAGGACGGCCTCCACCAAGCCGGCGGTGAAGGCGGCGCAGTTGAGGGTGCTGTTCTCCTTGGGGACCGAGATGTAGGTGTTGACCAACGGCTCCTTCTCGATGACGTAGTAGGTCTTGTCGTCGTCATTGGCTTGTTCCAACTTGTCGGCTTCTTTGCCGAAGAGCGCGCGCCAAACGGGGCCCTTGACGAAGAGGAGGACGTTGAGGACCTTGGTTTCGCGCCGGCCGCTTTTCTCCCGGGCTACCAAAGCGTCTAAAACGCGAAGACCGACTTGGTGGCCCAAACGGGCCAGCTTGGCTTGCAGCTCGGCCACCGAGTAGACGCGGTTCTGGCAGTACTGGACCAGCTCGGAGAAGAGGAGGGCGAAGGCGCTGAGGCTCACCTCGGTGCGGGGCCGACCCAGCGCCCGCTCCAGCAGCGGCGACTTCCCCCGCGTGAAACGGGCGTCCATGGTCCTGGGGACTGGGCGGGGGGGGGGGAGAATGGGGGGTTAGAAGGGATTGGGGGGGGTCTGGGGGGGGTTAGAGGGGGTTGAGGGGGGTCTGGGGGGGGTTAGAGGGGGTCGGGGGGGGGTTGGGAGGGGTTAGAGGGGGTCGGGGGGGAGTTAGAGGGGGTCAGGGGGGGTTAGAGGGGGTCTGGGGGGGGTTAGAGGGGGTCAGGGGGGGTTAGAGGGGGTCTGAGGGGATTTAGAGGGGGTCGGGGGGCATCAGAGGGGATCTGGAGGCACTTGGAGGGGTTGTGGGGTGGGTGGAGGGGGTCGGGGGGGTGTTAGAGGGGGTCGGGGGGTTTGAGGGGGTTAGAGGGGGTCAGAGGGGGTCTGGGGGGCATCAGAGGGGGTCAGGGGGGTTATAGAGGGTCGGGGGGCACTTGGAGGCGTTGTGGGGTGGGTGGAGGGGGTCAGGGGGGTGTTAGAGGGGGTTGGGCAGGTTAGAGGGGGTCGGGGGGGTGTTATAACGCCTAGAGGGGGTTAGAGGGGGTTGGGGGGCACTTGGAGGGGTTGAGGGGCAGCTGGAGGGGGTCGGGGGTGTTGGGGTCAGGGGGTGGCTGGAGGGGGTAGGGGGGTTAGAGGGGTTGGGGGGGTGTTAGAGGGGGTCGAGGGCAGCTGGAGGAAGTCAGGGGGGGTTAGAGGGGGTCGGGGGACGGTTAGAGGGGGTCGGGGGGGTTATAGGGGTTGGGGGGGGTTAGAGGAGCTCAGGGGGTACCTGGAGAGGGTTGGGGGGTGTTAGAGGGGGTCGGGAGGGGTGGTTAGGGGGGCTGAGGGGTACCTGGAGGGGTTGAGGGGTGGCCAGAGGGGGTCAGGGGAGTGTTAAGGGGGGTCAGGGGGTGTTAGGGGGGGGTCAGGGGGTACCTGGAGGGGTTGAGGGTGTTAGGGGGGGTCAGGGGGTACCTGGAGGGGTTGAGGGGGGGCTTGAGCGGGTCGGGAAGCAGCTGAAGGGGGTCAGGGGGGTGTTGGAGGGCTTGGGGGCAACAAGAGAGGGTGAGGGGGGATCACGGGGCAGCTGGGGGGGGCAAGGGGGTGTTGAGGGGCTGGGGGGACCCCTGGGGGCTTGGGGGGGGCGGGGGCACCCGCCAAGGCTCAGGGCGCGGCCGGGGAGGGGAAGGGGCACCCAGCAGGGACCCCATGGGCTGGGGGGGCTCATGGCGGGGGGGCGGGGGATCGGGCCTCACCCCCCTCCCCCCAACCCCCCCCCCCGGTACCGACCCGCCGGCGGCCGCTCCGCGCTCCCGCTTTACGGCCGACACCGTCGTAAAAGCGCCGCGCGGCCGCCGCAAAGCGACCGGGGGGGGGGGGGGGGAGACGACGACCGTCACCCGGGGCAACGGTGGGGCGGGGCCACGAACGAGAATGGGGCGGGGCTTCTGTGAAGGGGCGGGGCCAGCGCGGACCTTCCCGGCCCCGCCGAGGCCCCGCCCCCGGCAGCGATTGCCACGCCCACGGGGGGGGGACACGGGAGGGGACACGGGGGGGACACACACACGGTGGGGTCCCCCCGCCCCTCCCCCACCCGGACACCGGGGGCCGCCAGCTGGGGTGGGGGAGGGGCGGGGCCCGCGGTGACGTCATCAGGAGCGGCAGGCAGGGGGGGATGGAAGGTCGAGGGGACCTCCCCTCCCCCACACGGTGACCCCTGACCCCACCCCAGCCCCCCGCTCCCACAGGGACCCACTGGGCCCCCCCAGTGTCCCCAACGTCCCCAATGTCCCTCCAATGTCCCCAATGTCCCTCATGTCCCCAATGTCCCCATGTCCCCCCAATATCCTCAGTGTCCCCCAATGTCCCTCCAATGTCCCCAATGTCCCCCCACGTCCCCCCCAATGCCCCCCCAATGTCCCCAATGTCCCCAACGTCCCCAATGTCCCCCATGTCCCCCCATGTCCCCCAATGTCCCTCCAATGTTCCCAATGTCCCCATGTCCCCCCAATATCCTCAATGTCCCCAATGTCCCCCCAATGTCCCCAATGTCCCCCAGGGGCTCCCCCATCCTCAGGAAGGTGCCACAAGGAGCTGAGCAAGTTCGGGGGGGACAGAGGGGACACAGGGGGACATGGGGGGACATGGGGGGACATGGGGGGACATGGGGACACATGGGGGACACATGGGGGACATCAGGGGACATGGGGACATGGGGGGACATGGAGGGACATCGGGGGACATGGGGACATGGGGGACATGAGGGGACATGAGGGGACATGGGGGGACGTGGGGGGACACGGAGGCTCCCGGAGGGGCCGTGGGGTCTCAGGGTCCCCGGGGAGGTGACACGGGGCCTTGGGGACCCCTCGGAGGGGACACGGCACCTCGGGGTCCCTGGGGAGGGGACAGTGGCCTTGGGGACCGGGGGGGGGTGTGTGTGTGTGTGTCGCCAGTGCCAGGGTGCAGCTGGGCGAGCACCGAGGCCCTTCACTACCCCCCCCCAGCACCCATGGGTGCCCCCCCCCAGCACCCAAAGGTGCTGTGGCACCCAAGTGGGGGGTGGGGAGCTCCCCCCCCCCATCAACTCGCTGCCCAGAGGCTGGAGGAGGGGCCCAGACATCCGGGTGCCCCCCCCCCACCCCCCCGGGGGGGACCCAGGTGTCCGGACCCCCCCCGCACTGGGGGGGGGGAATTATGGGTGTAATTAAGAGCCATTTGGTTAATTGCTCGCGGCTGCCAGGGGGGGATTGGGGACACGGTGGGGGCGGGGGGGGCTCCCCCAGCCCATCACCCCCCCCCCCAACACCCGCCCCCGCACACCCCCCCCCCCACCCCCACTGGGAGCGTGTGGCACCCGTGGGTGCCCGGAGCACCCAGAGCACCCACAAACACCCGGAGCACCCACGGCACCCACGGGCACCCTGAGCACCTACAGACACCCCAGAGCACCCACGGGGGAGCTACGGGCACCCCACAGCACCCACGGACACCCCAGAGCACCCACGGGCGCCCTGAGCCCCCCACGGACACCCCACAGCACCCACGGACACCCCAGAGCAGCCACGGGCGCCCTGAGCCCCCCATGACCCCCCATGGACACCCCACAGCACCCACAGGCACCCCACAGCACCCACGGGCGCCCTGAGTCCCCCACGACCCCCCATGGACACCCCACAACACCCACGGACACCCCAGAGCGCCCACGGGCGCCCTGAGCCCCCCCCGACCCCCCACGGGCACCCCACAGCACCCACGGACACCCCAAGGCACCCGCGGGCGCCCTGAGCCCCCCACGACCCCCCACGGGCATCCCACGAGCACCCACAGCACCCACGGACACCCTGAGCCCCCCATGAATACCCACAGGCACCCCACAGCACCCACGGGCGCCCTGAGCCCCCCCACGACCACCCGCGGGCACCCCACAGCACCCATGGACACCCCGCAGCACCCACGGGTGCCCTGAGCCCCCCCACGACCCCCCACGGACACCCCACAGCACCCACGGACACCCTGAGCCCCCCACGAGCACCCACGAGCACCCTGACCCCCCCTCCCAGCACCCCCAAACACCCGCAGCACCCATGGGTGCCCCCAGCCCCCCCCCCCGCCCTGTCCAGCCGTGCCCCCCCCCTCCCCCCGCGCTCCCATCATCCCCGTGTCCCCCCACCCGTGTCCGTGACCCCCCCCCCGTGACACCCCCCCGGCCCCCACGGGTATAAGTCGCGGCGCGGGGTGTGGGTGCTGCACCCACCATGGCCGCCCCGGGGGAGACAGCACCCAGCCACGCGCCCGTGGAGGTGAGGGCACCCGTGGGGTGGGGGGGGGGGCACCCATGGGTGGGGGGAGCACGCGTGGGGGGGGATGGAGGGAGTAAAAAGGGGAGGGGGGGGCACCCAGGGGTGGGGGCACCCATGGGGAGGGGATGGGCACCCGTGGGGGGGTCCCCACTACAGGGGGGTGTCTCTATTCCCTGGGGGGGGTCCCCCATTTTGGGGGGGGGTCCCTGTTAAAGGGGTTTTTGGGGGGGTCCTGGAGCGGGGGGGGGGCAGCTTTAGGGGGTTCCCCATTAAAGGGGGGGGGTCCCCATTGCAAAGGGGGAGGGGCATTTCGGGGGGGGTGTCCCTTTTACAGGGAGGGGTGCCCGTAGAAAGGGGGTTCCCCATAAGGGGGGGGGTCCCCAATACAGGGGGGGCTTGGAGCAAGGGCTCCCCATAGCAGGGGGGGTCCCCGTTTCTGGGGGGGTCCTCCCGTTTCAGGGGGGTCTCCATGACCGTGGGGGGGGTCCCGGTTGCAGGGGGGGTCCCCGGAGCAGCGGGGGGGGGGGTCCCCAATACAGGGGGGGTCCCCGGAGCAGGGGGGGGGTCCCCAATACAGGGGTGTCCCCAATACAAGGGGTCCTGGAGCAAGGGCTCCCCATAGCAGGGGGGGTCCCCGTTTCTGGGGGGGTCCTCCCGTTTCAGGGGGGTCTCCATGACCGTGGGGGGGGTCCCGGTTGCAGGGGGGGTCCCCGGAGCAGCGGGGGGGGGGGGTCCCCAATACAGGGGGGGTCCCCAATACAGGGGGGGTCCCCGGAGCAGGGGGGGGGGGTCCCCAATACAGGGGTGTCCCCAATACAAGGGGTCCTGGAGCAAGGGCTCCCCATAGCAGGGGGGGTCCCCGTTTCTGGGGGGGTCCTCCCGTTTCAGGGGGGTCCCCATGACCGTGGGGGGGGGTCCCGGTTGCAGGGGGAGTCCCCGGAGCAGGGGAGGTCCCCGGATTCGGGGGGGTCCCCGGATTCGGGGGGGTCCCCGGAACAGGAGGGTTTCTTCTCGCTGCTGAGCTCGGTGCAGGGCGCCCGCATGGACGAGCAGCGCTGCAGCCTGGGGGGGGGCGACGGTGAGCGCGAGACACGGGGGGGGCACCGGGGCGGGGGGGACACACGGGGGGACGCGGGGACACGCGGGGGGAAAGGGGGGACACTGGGGATGGGGGGATAGGGGGGTGCTGCGGGGCGCTGGGGGTGGTGGGTGTCGTGGGGCGGCTGCCGGGGGGGGGGGGGAGTGGGTGCCACGGGGGGGGGCTGTGGGTGCCGTGGGAGATACCGGGGGGGGGCTGTGGGTGCTGTCGGGGTCGGTGGGTACCGTGGGGGGGTCTGTGGGTGCCGTGGGGGGGTCTGTGGGTGCCACGGGGGTCTGTGGCTGCCGTGGGGGGGTCTGTGGGTGCCATGGGGGGGCTGTGGGTGCCGTGGGGGGTCGGTGGGTGCCGTGGGTGATGCCGCGGGGGGCTGTGGGTGCCGTGGGGGGTCTGTGGGGAGCTGGGGGGGGTCTGTGGGTGCCGTGGGGGGTCGGTGGGGCTGTGGGTGCCGTGGGGGGGGTCTGTGGGTACCACGGGGGGGTCTGTGGGTGCCACGGGGGGGTCTGTGGGGAGCTGGGGGGGTCTGTGGGTGTCGTGGGGGGTCTGTGGGTGCCGTGGGTGATGCCGCGGGGGGCTGTGGGTGCCACGGGGCGGTCTGTGGGTGCTGTCAGGGTCGGTGGGTGCCACGGGGGTCTGTGCGTGCCGTGGGTGATGCTGTGGGGGCCTGTGGGTACCGTGGGGAGCTGGGGGTGCCGTGGGGGGGTCTGTGGGTGCCGTGGGAGTCGGTGGGAGATACCGTGGGGGTCTGTGGGTGCCACAGGGGTGCCGGGGGGGGGGGGTCTGTGGGACTCGGTGGGTGCCGTGGGTGATGCCACGGGGGTCTGTGGGTGCCGTGGGGGGTCTGTGGGTGCCACGGGTGTGCGGCGCTGGGTCGCCCACTCGTGGCGGTGCAGAGGAGGGGGGCAGCCCCCCCCCCCCCGAGCTGGCGGCGCTGCTGGAGCTGGTGGCGAGTTCCCAGGGGCGGCGAATGGACGAACAGCGGCTGCCGGTGGCCCGGCTGCCCGGGATCGGGCCCGACAAGGTGGGGGGGGGCACGGAGGGGGGGGGGGGGAACCCCAGAGAAGGGAGGGGAACCCCAGAGTGGGCACCAGGGGCGGGGGGAGAACACTGGGGGGGCCACAACCCCAAGAGGTGGGGGAGGGACTTGGGAGGACACCCAGGGTGGGGGGGACCGGGGAGGGGACACTGAGGGGGGGGAGGGACCCGAAGGGACACCGGGGGGGGGAGGGCACAGCCCCACGAAGACACCCCCGGGGGGGGGGGGACACACACACAACAGCGGGGGGGGCGGGGGGGGCACCTGAAGGGACACCGGAGGGGGGGGGGCACCCAGAGAGGGGGGTGCACCAGGGTGGAGGGGATGTGGGGGGACACACCCTGGGGGGGGGGGGGGGGGGGCGACACCCAGGGGACACCCCCCAGGTGCCATCCCCGCCCCCCATCTCCCCGCAGGACTGAGCCCCCGGAGCCAGGCGCTGCCCCCGACCCCCCCCTGTCCCCAAGGCCACGATGTCACCCCGTGTCCCCCCCCTGCCTGTCCCCCCCCAATAAACCACCCCCTGATCGCGTCACTGTGGGGCTTGTGACACCCAGGAATGGCCGGGGGGGGGGGTTGGGGGCGCGACAAGGAACCTACTGCTGCTGGGTGGCACCTGGGGACAGGGGGGACTGGGGGGTGGCACTAGGGGACACAGGACTCCCACGGCAGATGGGTGACACTTGGGGACACCCAGGGGGTGGCACTAGGGGACAGGGAACACCTGAGGTGACACTAGGGAATAAGGGACACCCAGGGGGGTGGCACTAGGGGACACTCACAGCAGATGGGTGACACCTGGGGACACAGGTGACACCCCCAGCAGACAGGTGACACTAGGGGACAGGGGACACTTAGGGGGTGGCACTAGGGGACAGGGGACACCTAGGGGGGGGCGCTAGGGGACAGGGGACACCCACAGCAGATGGGTGATACCTGGGGACACCTGGGGGGTGCCACTAGGTGCCACCCACACAAGTGGGTGACACTAGGGGATACAGGTGCCACCCCAGCTGACAGGTGACACTACGGGACAGGGGACACCGGAGGAGTGGTATTAGGGGACATGGGACACCCGGGGGGTGGCACTGGGGGACATGAGCCACCCAAAGAGGTGACACTAGGGAACAGGACACACCCAGAGTGGTGGCACTAAGGGGCAGGGGACACCCACAGCAGATGGGTGACACAGGGGGCACGTGGCCCTCAGGGGACACAGGCTGTCCAGGTGGCACTGGGGGACACCCAGGCCACGCCCCCATGACATCGCAGGGACCCCCCCGTCACCGTGTCCCCCCCACGCAGGCAGTGCCAGTACCAGCTCCGTTTATTGGGGGTGGGGACACCCAGGGGTGTCACTTGTCCCCTCCAACACCGAGGTCACAGCGATGGCACCCGGAGGGTGGCAGCTACAGACACGTGTCCCCATGTTACTGGCCACCAGGGCAGGGACATGGGGGCGGCCACGTGTCCCCGCTGTCACCCGCGCGGCCGTGGAGGTGGCATCAGGATGCGGCCACGTGTCCCTTCTGTCACGGATGCGGTGACAAGATGCGGCCATATGTCCCCTCCGTCACCAACGGGGTCACAGCGATGGCAGCAGGACGAAGCCACGTGTCCCCTCTGTCCCCACTGCAGTCACAGTGATGGCGTCACGACGTGGCCATGGTGACAGCACGCGGCTGTGTGTCCTCTCTGTCACCAACGGGGTCACGGCGATGGCGTCGACGCGGGGATGGTGACAAGATGCGGCCACGTGTCCCTTCTGTCACCGCCGTGGCCGTGGCCATGGCACTGGGAGGTGCCCACAGTGACAAGATGTGGCCGTGTGTCACCTGTCACCAACGTGGCCACGGCGATGGCACGAGAACGAACACGTGTGTCCCCTTTGTCACCAACGTGGCTGTGACGATGGCATCAGGATGTGGCCACGTGTCCCCTCTGTCACCAACACGCCCACAGCGATGGCACGAGAAAACGTGTGTCCCCTTCGTCACCAAGGTGACACCAGCACCAGGACATGCCTGTGACGGTAGGATGTGGCCATGTGTCCCTGCTGTCACCAACATGGCCACAGCGATAGCACAAGGACAAAGCCACGTGTCCCCTCTGTCACCAACACGGCCACGGCGTCATGACGAAGCCACGTCAAGTGGCCACGCGTCCCCTCTGTCACCAACGTGGCCACAAGGATGGCAGGAGAATGAAGACACGTGTCCCTCGTCACCAAGGTGGCCACGACGACGGTATCAGGACGTGCCCATGACGTCATGACGTGGCTCTATGTCCTCTCTGTCACCAACACGGCTCTGACGATGGCATCGGGAGGCGGCCATGGTGACAAGATGTGGCCATGTGTCCCCTTTGTCACTAACATGTCCCCAGCGATCGCATCAGGACGTGGCCAGGGTGACAAAATGTGGCCACGTGTCTCCTTTGTCACCACAGTGATGGCCTCAGGAGATGGCCACGGTGACAGGACAAGGCCACGTGTCCCCTCTGTCACCAACATGGCCCCGGCATCACGACGAAGCCACATCGAGTGGCCACGTGTCCCCTCTGTCACCGATGGACACGGCGCTGGTGTCACGGTGCTGCCACGGGTGCCCCGTGTCATTGTGGGGGTTGCAGGGGCTGGCCATGGCCGGGTGTCCCCGTGTCCCCTCAGTCCTGTGTCCCCTTCCCCTCCCGCAGCCGCTGCTTCAGCTCCGCTATCGCCCGTCGCTGGGGGGGGACACGGGGGTCAGGGGACAGCATGGACACACGGGTGGCCCCGGGGAGGGACCACGCCCCAGGGAGGGGGGGGACAGGAGCATCACGAGTGTCCCCAGGTGTAGAGGTGTCCCCTGTGTCCCCCCCACCTGGTGTGGGGCTGTGGTGGCACTGGCGGGGGGGGCAGGGAGAAGACTCCTTGGGGACGTCAGGGAGAAGGGTGACACTGGGGGACACTGGGGGGGACATTGGGGATGTTTGGGACACTGAGAGGGGACATTGGCGACACTGGGGTTGACGTTGGGGACACCAGGAGGATGTTGGGGATGGGGGGGGGGACGACATTGGGGACAGGGGGAATGTTGGGGACATGGTGGGGGGGCATTGGGGACACTGGGGGTGGATGTTTGGGACACACTGGGGACACCGGGGGGACACTGAAGATGTTGGGGACATGGGGGGGATATTTGGGACAGGTTGGGGACACTGGGGACATTGGGGATGGGGGGGATGTTTGGGACACTGTAGGGGGGACATTGGGGACACTGGGGTGGATGTTGGGGACACTGTGGGGGGGACATTGGGGACACTGGAGATGCTGAGGACATGGGGGGGGATGTTTGGGACACACTGGGGACACCAGGAGGATGTTGGGGACACCGGGGGGAGGGACACTGGAGGGAAGGGGAATGTTGGGGACATCGGGGGGGAGCATTGGGGACACTGGGGGGGGACACTGGAGATGTTGGGGACACCAGGGGGGATGTTGAGGATGGGGGGGACACTGGGGGGGATGTTGAGGATGAGGGGGGACATTGGGGACATCGGGGGGGGCATTGGGGACACCAGGGGGGATGTTGAGGATGAGGGGGGACATTGGGGACATCGGGGGGGGCATTGGGGACACCAGGGGGGATGTTGAGGATGAGGGGGGACATTGGGGACATCGGGGGGGGCATTGGGGACACCAGGGGGGATGTTGGGGACACCAGGGGGGTCCTTACCCGGTTGGGGTCATCCGGAGGAAAAATCTCCCTCTGGGGGAAGAATGGGGGGGTCAGTGGGGGAGGGGTGGGGACACCCCGGGGTGGGGGGGGACACACACCCCTAGGGGTCCGCCCCCCCCCAGGGGTCCCAGCCCCGCCCCCACCTTGCGCTCCACCACGTGCCGCTGGAAGTACCCGCCCTGGTTGGACACCCAGAACACGGTCACCGGGAAGGACAAATAAAGCACCATCTGGGGACAAGGGACATGTCACCCCCTGCCCCCCCCCCGGGGGTCACACTGTCCACTGTCACCCCTCCCCGGGCCACCTGCCCCCTTGCCCCCCCCCCCCCAGGTTATCTGACCTCCTCTGGGCCACCTGCCACCCCCCCCCCACCCCGGGTCACCCTGTTACCCCCTTGGGGTCACCTGTCACCCCCCCCCCCCCGGGGTCACCTGTCACCGCCACCCTCTCACCCCCTGGGGGTCACCTGCCACCCCCCGGATGTCACCCTGTCACGCCCCCGCCCTCGGCCACCAGCCACCCCCGCCGGGCCACCTGCCCCCCACCCCCCCCGCGGGTCACCTGTCACCCCCCCCAGAGCCACCTGTCCCCCCCCGGGCGTCACCCTGTGTCCCCCAGCCCAGGGCAGGATGTCACCCCCGGGGCAGGACAGGCCCCTCCTGCCCCCCCCCTCAATTGCCCCCCTCAACTGCCCCCCCAGGGCTACCCCCCCTCAGCTGCCCCCCCCCCATCTGACACCCCCACCCCCTTATTGCCCCCCCCGCACCCGCAGGATCTCCAGCTTCACCCCCATGGCTCCTCCAAGGTCCCCGCACTTCCGCTTCCCCCACTCCGCAACACGGCGGCCACCCATTGGCCGAGCGCCCAGCACCGCCGCCTCCCATTGGGCTGAACGGCGCGCGACAGGGGAGGGCGGGGCGAGACCTTGAAGGACGGAAGAAGCGGCCAATGAGAGCGCGGGAAATGG
The DNA here is from genome assembly GCA_030819815.1 of Strix occidentalis. NCBI lineage: Eukaryota > Metazoa > Chordata > Aves > Strigiformes > Strigidae > Strix > Strix occidentalis. The sequence goes on along the minus strand of JASWHU010000593.1, from coordinate 22,755 downwards.
GCCGGCGACCGGAAGTGGCGTCACCGCGGCCCGCCGGAAGGACCGGAGGAGCGGCGCGGGGGAAGATGGCGGCTGCGGCGGAGATGGCGGAGCGGGAGGAGCCGGTGGAGCGGGAGGAGCCGGTGGAGCGGGAGGAGCCGGCAGCGGCCCCGGAGCAACCGGCAGCGGCCCCGGAGGAACCGGCAGCGGCCTCGGAGGAACCGGCAGCGGCCCCGGCGCAACCGGCAGCGGCCCCGGAGCGCCCCGAGCTGCGCTTCGTGAGTCCCGCCGCGTCCTGCCTCACCACCCCCCCCCCGCCCCCCCGGCCCTGTCCCCCCCTCACCTCCCCGCCCCCGCCCCCTCCTATTGTCGCGTCCTGCCCCCCGCGCCCCGTTCTGGCTCCCCGTGTCCCCTCCCTGCTGTCCCCGTCATTCTCTGTCCCCTCGCTACTGTCCCCGCTGTCCCTTGTCTCTGTCCCCGCCACTCCCTGGCCTGTCACCAGCGTCCCCACTGCCCGGTGTTCCCGCCACTCCCTGTCCCCATCCCTCAGCGGTGTCCCCACCGCCCGCTGTCCCCGCTGTCCCCGGGCCTCCTGCTGTCTCTAACACTGTCCCCGCTGCTCCTGTGTCCCGTGCCTCATGCTGTCCCCATGTCCCCAGTCTCTCCCGCTGTCCCCATGTCCCTGCCATCCCTCCCACTGTCCTTGTCCCCCTACTGTGTCCCTCCCGCTGTCTCTGTGTCCCTGCTGTCCCCATGTCCCTCACACTGTCCCTGTGTCCCCACCCCTCCTGCCATCCCCCCTGCCTTCCCTGCTGTCCCTTGCACTCTCCTGATGTTCCTGTGTCCCCATGTCCCCCCCCCACCGCCCTGGTGTCCCTGCTCTGTCCCTCCTGCTGTCCCCATGTCCTTGCTCTGTCCCTCCTGCTGTCCCCGTGTCCCTGCTGTCCCTGCATCCCCGCTGTCCCCCACCGTCCCTCCCACTGTCCCCATGTCCCCGTGTCATCATGTCCCCCCTGCTGTCCCTCACGCTGTCTCTCCCCGCGGTCCCTCCCACCATCCCTGTGTCCCCCCGCCGTCCCCCGGTCCCTCGCGCCGTCCCGTGTCCCTCGGTCCCTCGCGCCGTCCCCTGTGTCCCCCCGCCGTCCCCCGGTCCCTCGTGCTGTCCCTGTGTCCCCCCGCCGTCCCCCGGTCCCTCGCGCCGTCCCGTGTCCCTCGGTCCCTCGCGCCGTCCCCTGTGTCCCCCCGCCGTCCCCCGGTCCCTCGCACTGTCCCTGTGTCCCCCCGCCGTCCCCCGGTCCCTCACGCCGTCCCGTGTCCCCGCTGTCCCCAGGAGGAGGAGGACGTGCAGCACGAGGAGGAGCTGCTGCGGAACCCCTTCTCGGTGCGGTGTTGGCTGCGCTACGCCCAGGCCCGCCTGGGGGGGCCCCCCCAGCGCCTCAACCTGCTCTTCGAACGCGCCCTGAGGGAGCTGCCGGGCAGGTGGGGACACGGGGGGACACACGGGGGGGACGGGGACTAGGGGACAACTCGGGGGTGTGGGGGGACCTTCTAGAACAGGGGAAATGGTGAGGAGGGGGGACAGGGACAGCGGAGGGAACTGGGGGGGACGACAGGGACATCCTGGGTCCCCCGTGGGGTGTGACAGGGATGCGCCAAGTCCCTTTGTGGGGGAAGTGGGTGACAAGGGACATCCCGGGTCCCCTCAGAGGGTGTGGGGGGAGTGACAGGGACCTTCTGTGTCCCCTCACAGGGTGGGGGGGGCTGACAGGGACCTCCAGGGGTCCCTTCATGAGGCGGGGGCGTGGCAGCGGTGACAGGGGGGTGGTAGGGAGTGACAAGAATGGCAGGGGGGTGACAGGGAGGTGGCAGTGGTGGCAGGGGAGTGGCTGGGGGGTGACGGGGAGGTGGCAGGGGTGGCAGCAGTGACAGGGAGGTGATGGGGGGTGTCAGTGGTGGCTGGCGGGTGATGGGGGGGTGGCAGCGGTGGTGAGGAGGTGACAGGGGGTGGCAGCGGTGTCTGGCGGGTGACCGGGGGGGTGGCAGGGAGGTGACAGGAGGTGACGGGCGTGTCCCCAGCTACAAGCTGTGGTACCAGTACCTGCGGCAGCGGCGGCAGCAGGTCAAGGGGCGCTGCCCCACCGACCCGGCCTACGAGGAGGCCAACGCCTGCCACGAGCGGGGGCTCGTCTTCATGCACAAGGTGGGGGGGGACGGCGGGGGGGGGGACACATGGGGGGGGGAGGGGGGGGGGACATGGGGGGCGGGAGGACGACACACACACGGACCTGGCCACAGGGGGAGGGAGGGGGCAGCTGGAGGGGACCCAGGGAGGGGATGTGGGGGGTGGGGAGGGGATGGGGGGTTTGGGGGGGATCTGGAGCCCCATAACTGCCCCCCAACCCCTGCCCAGCCCCATAACTACCCCCACAATCCTTTTCCAACTCTCCAGCCCCACAACTGCCCCCCCAACCTCTTCCCAGCCCCACAACTCCCCTCATAATTTCTCTTCAGCCCCACAAGTCCCCCCCAAACCCCTTCCCAGCCCCACAAGTCCCCCCCAAACCCCTTCCCAGCCCCATAGCCAACCCCTGAAACATCCCCCAGCCCCATAACTCCCCCCGCAACCCCTCCCCAGCCCCATAACTCCCCCCGCAACCCCTCCCCAGCCCCATAGCTCCCACTACAAGCCTCCCCCAGCCCCCCACCTGCCCGACAGCCCCACAGCTCCCACTACAAGCCTCCCCCAGCCCCACAACACCCCCCCCCCCCCGAAGCCCCCCAGCCCCCTAACCCGCCGTGCCCCACAGATGCCCCGCATCTGGCTGGATTACTGCCAGTTCCTGGTGGATCAGGGTCGGATCACGCGGACACGCCGCACCTTCGACCGGGCGCTGCGGGCGCTGCCCATCACCCAACACCACCGCATCTGGCCCCTGTACCTGCAGTTCGTGCGCCGCTACCCCCTGCCCGAGACCGCCGTGCGCGTCTACCGCCGCTACCTGAAGGTACCGCTGGCACCCGCCGGGGTGGCACCCAAGGGGGTGGCGTTTGGGGGGGTGACATAGCCGGTGGTGGCACTCTGGGGGGGTAGAACACCCCCACGATGTCATTTCAGGGTGGGGGTGCAGCCAGCGGTGGCACCCTGGGGGGGGGTAGAACACTCAGTGGTGTCACCTCAGGATGGGGGTACAGGTGGTGGTGGCACCCTGGGGTGGTAGAACACCTTGTGATGTCACCCCAGGGTGGTGGTGCACGCCACGGTGTCACCCCAGGGTGGGGGTACAGCTGGCGGTGGCACCCTGTGGGGGGTAGAATGCTCAGTGATGTCACCTCAGGGTGGTGGTGCAGGTGGTGGGGACACCCCGAGGTGGTAGAACACCTCGCGATGTCACCCCAGGGTGGTGTCACCCCGTGGTGGTGGCATCTGGGGTGGTGGCATAGCTTGTGGTGGCACTCTGAGGGGGTAGAACACTCAGTGGTGTCACCTCAGGGTGGGGGTGCAGGTGGTGGTGGCACCCTGGGGTGGTGGTAGAACACCCCATGATGTCACCTCAGGGTGGTGGCACACTTGGCAGTGTCACCTCAGGATGGTGGTATCTGCGGTGGTGGCACCTGGGGGGGGGGGTAGAACACCCCACAATGTCGTTTCAGGGTGGGGGTACAGCTGGTGGTGGCACCCTGGGGTGGTAGAAAACCGTCTGATGTCACCCCAGGGTGATGTTGCACCCCACAGTGTCACCCCAGGATGGGGGTACAGCCAGTGGTGGCAGCCTGGGGGGGGTAGAATACTCAGTGATGTCACCTCAGGGTGGTGGCACATCCCGGTGTCATCTTGTGGTGGTGGTGGCATCTGGGGTGAGAGCAGGGACGGAGACGACAGTGGGGACAGCAAGTGGGGACGAAGGGATACAGCAGGGACAGCAGCGGTCTGTGGTGGGGGCCAGAGGGGACAGCAGAGACAAGTGACAGGGACATGGGGACAGAGGGGACACAGCGGTGGCAGAGGGGACACGGGGCGGGGCCAGCGGTGGCGCTGGGTGTTTCTCTGGGGGCAGAGGTGACACCACAGGGCTGGGGACAGCGCAGGGGCCGTCGGGGACGTCGTTGGGGACAGGCCCTGAGTGTCCCCTCCCCAGCTGAGCCCCGAGAGCGCGGAGGAGTACGTGGGGTACCTGCGCTCCGTGGGGCGCCTGGACGAGGCCGCCGTGCGCCTGGCCCGGCTCGTTAACGACGAGCGCTTCGTCTCCAAGGAGGGCAAGTCTAATTACCAGGTGGGTGCTGGGGCGGGGCGGGGGCACCTGTGGGTGCTGGGAGGGGCTAGTGGGTGTTGGGGGGCACCCAGGGAGCTCAGGGTGGGGGAAAGGGACTTGGGGGGGCACCTCTGAGTGCTGGGGGGGCACCCCTGGGTGCTGTGGAGAGGCCTGTGGGTGCTGGGGGGGGCACCTATGGGGGCTGGGAGGGGACTTCTGGGTGCTGGGAGGGCACCTATAGGTGCTGGGGGCACCCCTGGGTGCTGTGGAGAGGCCTATGGGTGCTGGGGGGGCACCGGTGGGGGGGGGGCGGCAGGGCTTCTTGGTGCTGGGGGCACCCCTGGGTGCTGTGGAGAGGCCTATGGGTGCTGGGGGGGCACCTGTGGGGGGGGGGGGGCAGGGCTTCTGGGTGCTGGGGGGGCACCTATAGGTGCTGGGGGCACCCCTGGGTGCTGTGGAGAGGCCTATGGGTGCTGGGGGGGCACCTGTGGGGGCTGGGAGGGGACTTCTTGGTGCTGGGGGGGCACCTATAGGTGCTGGGGGCATCATGTGGTGGTGGGGGGGGGGGGGTTAACCAACTTCAACCTGGGGCTTTTGGGGGGTCCCAGGGGGCTTTTTGGGGGTCCCAAGGGGGTCTTGGGGGTCCCAGGGGGGTGCTGACCCCCCCGTCCCCCCCAGCTGTGGCAGGAGCTGTGCGAGCTGCTGGCGCAGCACCCGGGGCGGGTTCGCTCGCTGGAGGCGGGGGCCATCATCCGGGGGGGCCTCACGCGCTTCACCGACCAGCTGGGCCGGCTCTGGGGCGCCCTGGCCGACTGCTACATCCGCAGCGGCCACTTCGAGAAGGTGACGTGTCCCTTGTCACCCCCCTGCTGTCACCACTCCCCTCCCCTCGTCATCCCCTCGTCACCCCCCTGGCTCCCAGGGCCACTGTGGGATGGGGTTACTGGCCCCAAGGCCACCCAAGGGCCACCCAAGGGCCACCACTGCCAAGGTCCCCTGTCCCCAGAGCTGCTGCCACCCCCCTTTCCTGTCCCTGTGTCACTCCAGGGCCACCACTCCTCTGTCCTTATGTCACCCCAGGGCCACCACCCCAGTCCCCTGCCCCAGAGCCACTGCCACCTCCATTCCCTGTCCCCATGTCACCCCACGGCCACAGCTTCTCTGTCCTTATGTCACCCCAGGGCCACCACCCCAGTGCCCTGTCCCCAGAGCCACTGCCGCCCCTGTTACCTGTCCCCATGTCACCCCAGGGCCACCCCTCCCCTGCTCCCTTGTCCCCCCAGACCCATCCCGCACCCCGGGAGCTCCAGCCTTTCCACTCCCGCTGTCCCTGTCACCAGCCTGCTGTCCCCTTCCCCCTCGCTGTCCCTGTGCTGCTGTCCCCATCCTCCCCCACTGTCCCTGCCTCTGTCCCCATCGTCCCCCCATCCCTGTCCCCTCCTGCTGTCCCTGTCCCCCCCCACTCTGTCCACATCCCCCTGCTGCTGTCCCTGTTCCCTGTCCCCCCCATGTCACCGCTGTCCCCCGCCCCATCCCCATCCGTCCTCCCCCCTGCTGTCCCCATGTCCCCCCTGCCCCGTGTGTCCCCTGTGCCATCCCCACGTCCCTCCTGTCCCCGCCACGTCCCTCCTGTCCCCCCCATGTCCCTCCTGTCCCCATCACCGCTGTCCCCCACTCTGTCCTTATCCATCCTCTCCCATCCCCATGTCCCCCCCACCGTCCCTGTGTCCTCCCTGTCCCCATGTGTCCCCCCCACCATCCTCGTGTCCCCCGTGTCCCCCCCCATCCCCGTGTCCCCCCTCACTGTCCCCGTCCCCTCTCTGTCCCCCCCAGCGCTCTGTCCCCATGTCCCCCCCAGCGCTCTCTCCCTGTCCCCCCTCTGTCCGTGTGCCCCCCAGCGCTCTGGCCCTGTGTCCCCCCTTCTCTGTCCCTGTCCCCCTCAGTGCTCTGTCCCTGTCCCCCCCCTCTCTGTCCCCGTGTCCCCCCCCAGCGCTGTCGCTGTCCCCGCAGGCGCGGGACGTGTACGAGGAGGCCGTGCAGACGGTGATGACGGTGCGAGACTTCACGCAGGTGTTCGACAGCTACGCCCAGTTCGAGGAGAGCGTCATCGCCGCCAAGATGGAGACGGCGGCTGAGCTGGGCCGCGACGAGGACGGTGAGTTTGGGGGTGTCCTGCCTCAGTTTCCTCCCAAAAAGGGTGAGTTTGGGGGTGCCCTGCCTCAGTTTCCCCAAAAAAGGGTGAGTTTGGGGGTGTCCGCCTCAGTTTCCCCCCAAAAAAGGGTGAGTTTGGGGGTGCTCTGACCCCCCGTTCCCCACGGGGATGGGTTTTGGGGTGCCCTGACCCCCTGCTCCCCACGAGTGGTGGTTTCGGGGTGCCCTGACCCCAGGGGTGGGTTTCGGGGTGTCCTGACCCCCCCTCTCCCCAGGGGAGGTGGGTTTCGGGGTGTCCTGACCCCCCCTTTCCCCAGGGGAGGTGGTTTTTGGGGTGCCCTGACCCCCCCCTCTCCCCAGGGGAGGTGGTTTTTGGGGTGCCCTGACCCCAGGGGAGGTGGTTTTTGGGGTGCCCTGACCCCCCCTCTCCCCAGGGGAGGTGGTTTTTGAGGTTCCCTGACCCCAGGGGTGGGTTTTGGGGTGCCCTGACCCCCCTGCTCCCCACGAGTGGTGGTTTTCGGGTGTCCTGACCTCAGGGGTGGTTTTTGGGGTGCCCTGACCCCCTGCTCCCCACGAGTGGTGGTTTTGGGGTGCCTTGACCCCCCCCCCTCCCCATAGGTGGTGGTTTTTGGGGTGCCCTGACCCCAGGGATGGGTTTTGGGGTGCTGTGACCCCCTGCTCCCCATGAGTGGTGGTTTTGGGGTGCCCTGACCCCCCCCCTCTCCCAAGGGAAGGTTGTTTTTGTGGTGCCCTGACCCCAGGGGCGTTTTTTGGGGTGCCCTGACCCCCCCTCTCCCCAGGGGAGGTGGTTTTTGGGGTCCCCTGACCCCAGGGGTGGTTTTTGGGGTCCCCTGACCCCAGGGGCATTTTTTGGGGTGCCCTGACCCCCCCCTCTCCCCAGGGGAGGTGGGTTTTCGGGGTGCCCTGACCCCAGGGGCGGTTTCGGGGTGCCCTGACGCTGCCCCCCCAGAGGCGGTGGAGCTGGAGCTGCGCCTGGCGCGCTTCGAGCGGCTGATGTGGCGGCGGCCGGTGCTGCTGAACAGCGTCCTGCTGCGCCAGAACCCCCACAACGTCCACGAGTGGCACAAGCGCGTCCAGCTCTACCGCGGCAACCCCCAGCAGGTGGGGGGGGGCACTGCGGGGGGGGACACTGCGGGGGGGGGACACTGTGGGGGGGGGGGACAGGGAGCGGGGGATAGTGCTGGGGACACACACACACACACTGCAGGGGGGGGACACTGCAGGGGGGGGACACTGCAGGGGGGGGACACTGAGGGGGGGGACAGTGCAGGGGGGGCACATTGCAGAGGGGGACAGTGCTGGGGGGGACACTGCGGGGGGGGGACACTGCGGGGGGGGGGACAGGGAGCGGGGGATAGTGCTGGGGACACACACACACACACTGCAGGGGGGGGACACTGCAGGGGGGGGACACTGAGGGGGGGGACAGTGCTAGGGGGACACAGTGCTAGGGGGACACAGTGGGGGACAGCATGGGGGGGGACAGTGCAGGGGGGGCACATTGCAGAGGGGGACAGTGCTGGGGGGGATGACAGTGTGGGGACAGTGTGGGGGGGGACACTGCGGGGGGGGGGGGGACACTGCGGGGGGGGGGGGACACTGCGGGGGGGGGGACAGGGAGCGGGGGATAGTGCTGGGGACACACACACACACACTGCCTGGGGGGACAGTGTGGGGGGACACTGCAGGGGGGGGACACTGAGGGGGGGGACAGTGCTAGGGGGACACAGTGCTAGGGGGACACAGTGGGGGACAGCATGGGGGGGGACAGTGCAGGGGGGGCACATTGCAGAGGGGGACAGTGCTGGGGGGGACGACAGTGTGGGGACAGTGGGGGGGGGACACTGCGGGGGACACTGCGGGGGGGGGACACTGTGGAGGGGGGACACAGAGCAGGGGATAGTGCTGGGGGGGGACACTGCAGGGGGGGGACACTGCGGGGGGGACAGTGCTGGAGGGACACGGAGTGGGGCACAGTGCTGGGGGGGGGACACTGCGGGGGGGTTGGACACGGAGTGGGGGACTCTGCAGAGGGGGGACAGTGCGGGGGGACACGGAGCGGGGGACAGTGCTGGGGGGGATGACAGTGTGGGGGACAGCGTGGGGGGGGACACTGCAGGGGACACTGTGGGGGGGGGCACTGCGGGGGGTGGGAGAGTACAGGGGGGAACAGTGTAGGGGGACTTGGGGGGGGGGGGGGGGCACTGTGGGGAGGGGACAGTACAGGGGGGACACAGAGCAGGGGACAGTCCGGGGGGGGGACACAGCAGGGGGATGGAACAGGGGGGACAATACTGCAGGGGGGGGCACTGTGGGAGGAACAGTGGAGGGGGGGGGAACACAGTGCTGGGGGGATACGGAGGGGGGGACAGTGCTGGGGGGACACAGAGTGGGGGCAGTGCCAGGGGGGACACATGGCGGGGGGACAAAATGGGGAGGGACACTGGGGGGGGGACATGGAGCAGGGGACACTGCAAGGGGGACACGGAACAGGGGACAGTGCAGGACGAGGGGACACTGGGGGGGGGGTGACAACGCAGGGGGGATACGTGGGGGGGTGTCGAGTGGGGAAATAGCAGGGATGGAGGTGGGGGGGGGTGTGGGGACACCGGGGTGTGTATAGGGGACACTTGGGGACACCAGGGCGTGTATAGGGGACATCTGGGGACACCAGGGCGTGTATTGGGGGGTTCCAGGGGACAGCAGGGTGGCCATAGGTGACACCTGGGGACAGTGGGGGGGTATAGGGGAGACACAGGGACGGGGAGGGTGTAGGGGAATATTGGGGGACACGGACACTGGGGTGGATGTGGGGACATTGGGGTCGATGTGGGGACATGGGGGGGACATGGGGACATTGAGGTGAACGTGGGGACACGGGGCGGGGGGGGGACGTGGGGACACACACCTGGTGGAGACACTCCAGGGCAGGTGTGGGGGGGGCCACGGGGGTGCGTGGGGGACACACAGACACATGACACACGGCACTTTTGGGGGTCTGGCGGTGTCCCCAGCGTGTCCCCAACGTGTCCCCAGATCATCAACACCTACACGGAGGCCGTGCGCACCGTGGACCCCTTCAAGGCGACGGGGCGCCCGCACGGGCTCTGGGTGGCCTTCGCCCGCTTCTACGAGGACAACGGGCAGCTGGACGACGTGAGCGGGGACCCCCCTTGTCCCCAGGGGCACCCCCAAACCCCCACTGGCCCCCCCATGTCCCCCAGACCCTGACTGACCCCCCCCAAACCCTGATTGTTCCCTGGTGTCCCCCAAATCCTCTCTGTGCCCCCCTCAAACCTTGTCTGTCCCCTGTGTCCCCCTAAAGTCTGAGTGTCCCCTCTGTCCCCCCCCCATGTCCCCCAAACCCCGCCTGTCCCCTGTGTCCCCAGTGTCCCCCCAAACCCTGCCTGTCCCCTGTGTCCCCAGTGTCCCCCCAAACCCCCCATGTCCCCCCAAACCCTGCCTGTCCCCTGTGTCCCCCCAAACCCCCCCATGTCCCCCAAACCCGGTCTGTCCTCTGTGTCCTCTGTCCCCCCAAACCCCCTTGTGTCCCCAAACCCCACCTGTCCCCCCATGTCCCCTGTGCCCCTCCTGAGTGTCCCCTGTGTCCCCAAACCCCACCTGTCCCCCCTTGTCCCCCAAACCTTGCCTGTCCCCCCTATGTCTCTCAAACCCTGCCTGTCTCTTGTGTCCCTAAACCCTGCCTGTTCCCTCCACGTCCCTGCCACCCCTTGAGTGTCCCCCGTGTCCCCAAACCCCCATGTCCCCCCAAACCCTGCCTGTCCCCCATGTCCCCTGTGCCCCTCCTGAGTGTCCCCTGTGTCCCCAAACCCTGCCTGTCCCCCAAACCCCACCTGTCCCCTGTGTCCCCCCAAACCCCGCCTGTCACCCAAACCCTGCTTGTCCCCCCATCTCCCCCCAAACCCACCCCGTCCCCCCATGTCCCCTGCGCCCCCCTGAGTGTCCCCTGTGTCCCCAGGCCCGCACCATCCTGACCAAGGCCACGCGGGTGCGGTTCCGGCAGGTGGAGGACCTGGCGGCCGTCTGGTGCGAGTTCGGGGAGATGGAGCTGCGCCACGAGAACTACGACGAGGCGCTGCGCATCCTGCGGGTGCGAGGGGGGGGGGGGACACGGGGCCCCCCCCGACACCTGGGGACCCCCCCACTGCCACAGGGAGAGATTTGGGGTGGGGGGTGTGTGTGTGTGTGTGTGGGGGGGGCAGCGAACAGCCACCCCAAAACCCCCACCCGGGTTTTGTAACGGGGCGTTTGGGTCCGTAAATGACGCTGGGGGGGTCAGGGGTGGCTTGCGGGGGGGGTGGGGACTTTGGGGACATTGGTGACACCCCCCTGCATGTGTGTATCCCCCCCCCCCCCCCAGAAAGCCACGGCGCTGCCAGCCAAGAGGGCCGAGTACTTCGACTCCACGGAGCCCGTCCAGAACCGCCTCTACAAGTCGCTCAAGGTCTGGTCCATGTTGGCCGACCTGGAGGAGAGTTTGGGCACCTTCCAGGTGGGTGACACCCCCCTCGTTCCCCCCCCCCAGCACCCCCAAACCCACTGTGGGGTCCCTCCCTGCACCCTCTAGTTGTGGGTGCCCCCCCTTTTGCACCCCAACATCTCTCGTGGGTTCTCTGGGTGCCCCTTTGGCTTCCCCCCTGCCCCTTCCCAGCCCCACTGGGTGCCCCCCAGGTCCCTCCCTATTGCCCCCCCAGTTGTGGGTGCCCCCCTTTGCACCCCAACATCCTCTCAGGGCTTCTGTGGGTGCCCCTTTGGCTTCCCCACCCTTCCTGGCCCCACTGGGTGCCCCCCCAGTCTGCTCTGGGTGCCCCCCCCGACCCATGTTGATCCCTTGGTGCTCCCCTGGCTCCACCGGGTGCCCCCCATCTCCGCTGGGTGCCCCCATGCACCCTGTATCCTCTTGGGGTGCCCCCCCCCATCCCATCTGGGTGCCCCACAACTTCTTGGGTTCCCTTGGCACCCCTCTGCCCCTCCGGGTGCCCCCTGGCACCCCAGCACCCCCCATTGTCTCTGGGAGCTCCCCAAACCCTCTGAGTACCCCCATGTCCCCCCCCAGTACCCCCATATTCTCTTCCGATCCCCTGTAGACCCCCCCATCCCTTTTCCCTCCCCCCTTGACACCCCTCTGTTCCCTCTGGACCCCTCCATCCCCTTCCCTTCCCGCCTTGATACCCCCATATCCCCTCTGGACACCCCCAGCCCCTTCCCCTCCCCCTTTGACACCCTGCTGTCCCCTCTGGACCCCCCCATCCCCTCCCCCCTCCTCCTGACACCCCGCTGTCCCCTGGGGGTGCCGGGTGCTGACCCCCCCGTGCCCCCCCAGTCCACCAAGGCCGTGTACGACCGCATCCTGGACCTGCGCATCGCCACCCCCCAGATCGTCATCAACTACGGGCTCTTCCTGGAGGAACACGGTTACTTCGAGGAGAGCTTCAAGGTGGGTGCCCTGACAGTGGGGGGGGGGGGTGTTGGGGACACCCTGGGGACACCCTGACAGTGGGGGAGGGTGTTGGGGACACCCTGTGGCTGAGGAGGGTGTTGGGGACACCCCGGGGGCGCCCTGTGGCCTGGGAGGGTGTTGGAGACACTGTGGGGAAAGTGTTGGGGACACCATGAGGACCCTGTGACCAGGGAGGGTGTTGGTGACACCCCAGGGACAACCCATGGCTGGGGAAGGGTGTTGGGGACACTGTGGTGACCCTGCAACCAGGAGGGGTGTTGGGGACACTGTAAGGAGGGTTTCAGGGACACCCTGTGGCCAGGAAGGGTGTTAGGGCCACTGCAGGGAGGGTGTTGACAGTGGGTGACACTGTGGGGACCCTGTAGGTGAGAAGGTTGTTGGGGACACCTCGGGGACATCCCGTGACCAAGAAGGGTGTCAGGATCACTGTGGGGAGGGTGTTGGGGACACCCCAGGGACAGATGTCAAGGTCACCATAGGGAGGGTGTTGGGGACACCTTGAGCACCCTGTGGCCAGGAAGGGTGTCAGGACCACTGCAGGGAGGGTGTTGGGGACACTGGGTGACGCCGTGGGAACTCTGGAGGTGAGAAGGTTGTTGGGGACACTCTGGGGACATCCCATGGCCAAGAAGGGTGTCAGGGCACCAGGGTCGCCATGGGGAGGGTGTTGGAGATACGTTGAGCAACCTGTGGCCAGGAAGAGTGTTGGGGACACTGGGTGACACCGTGGGGACTCTGTAGGTGGGAAGGTTGTTAGGGACACCCTGGGGACATCCCATGGCCAAGGAAGGTGTTGGGGACCCCACAGTCACCCCACGGTGGGTCAGCCCTGGGGTTCCTGATGGCAGGGGACGGGGGGGTGCCGGCGGGGGGTGCCGGTGATGTCACTGTGGTGTCCCCACGGGTGTCCCCAGGCCTACGAGCGGGGCATCGCGCTGTTCCGGTGGCCCAACGTGGCGGACATCTGGCACACCTACCTCAGCAAGTTCGTCACCCGCTACGGCGGGCGCAAGCTGGAGCGGGCGCGCGACCTCTTCGAGCAGGCGCTGGACGGGTGCCCCCCAAAATACGCCAAGAGTAGGGGCGGCGGGGGGCTGATGGGGGCGGGCGTGGGGTGGTTATGGGGGTGTCAGGGGTGTTGGGTGGGTGTTGGGGTGGTTGTGGGGCTCTCAGGGGTGTTGGGGTGGTCGTGGGGGTGTTAGGGTGGGTATGGGGTGGGTGTGGGGGTGTTGGGGTGGTCGTGGGGGTGTTGGGGTGGGTATGGGGTGGGTGTGGGGGTGTTGGGGTGGTTGTGGGGCTCTCAGGGGTGTTGGGGTGGGTGCGGGGCAGGGGGAGTGTGGGTTTTGGGGTGGGTGCAGGCCGGGTGCCCATCAGGGAGGGGATGGGTGCCCATGGGTGAGCACCCAACCGCCCACCATGCCCAGGACCCTTGGGTGCACCCCTGGGTGCATGTCAGGTCCCCCAGCACCCTTGGGTGTGCACTGGGGCACGCAGCACCCCTGGGCACCCTCCTGGGTATATACTGGGGCCCCCAACACCCCTGGGCACCCCCCTGGGTTTCCGTCCTGGCCCCCAGCACCCCCATGGGTATCTGTCGGGTCCCCCAACACCTCTGCGTGCATGTTGGGAGCCCCCAGCACCCCTGGGCACCCCCTTGGGTATCTGTCGGGTCCCCCAACACCCCTGGGTGCATGTTGGGAGCCCCCAGCACCCCTGGGCACCCCCATGGGTATCTATTGGGTCCCCCAGCACCCCTGGGCACCCCTGGGCACCCCCAGCTCCCCTCATTCCCCCTGCTGGGCACCCCCCCCCCCCCCCCCACCTGGGGGCGCAGCGGCAGCACCCCAGGGCGGGGATGGGTGCTGAGGGGTGCTGTGGGTGCCGCAGCCATCTTCCTGCTGTACGCGCGGCTGGAGGAGGAGTTCGGGCTGGCCCGGCACGCCATGGCGGTGTACGAGCGAGCCACCCGCGCCGTGCTGCCGGCCCAGCAGCGCGACATGTTCAACATCTACATCAAACGCGCCGCCGAGCTCTACGGCGTCACCCACACCCGCCCCATCTACCAGAAAGCCATCGAGGTGGGGACGCTGGGGACGCTGGGGACGCTGGGGAGGGGGCGGGGGGATGGGGGAAATGAGGGGGTGGGTGGGGGGAAAGGGGTGTGGTGTGGGCATGGGGATGTGGGGACACCATGGGGACAGGGGGTACAGTGGGAACGTGGGACATGGTGGGGGCATGGGGGGGCGCAGGGACATGGGGACACCATGGGGACATGGGACATGGTGGGGGCAAGGGGACACCATGGGGACTTGGGGTACAGTGGGAACATGGGACATGGTGGGGGCATGGGGACACCATGGGGACATGGGACAGGGGGTACAGTGGGTGCATAGGGACATGGGGGGACATGGGGACACCATGGGGACATGGGGAACAGCATGGGCATGGGGACATGGGGGGCACAGGGACATGGGGACACCGTGGGGACATGGGACATGGTGGGGGCAAGGGGACACCATGGGGACATGGGACAGGGGGTACAGTGGGTGCATAGGGACATGGGGGGACATGGGGGGGTACAGGGACATGGGGACACCATGGGGACATGGGGAACAGCATGGGCATGGGGACATGGGGGGCACAGGGACATGGGGACACCGTGGGGACATGGCGGGGGGGACATTGGGACATGGGACATGGTGTGGGACATGGGGACACCATGGGGACACGGGGCACAGCGTGGGCATGGGGACATGGGGGACACAGGGACATGGGGACATTGGAACAGGGGGGAGACATGGTGGGGGCACAGGGACATGGGGACACCATGGGGACATTGGGAGATGGGGACATGGGGTACAGTGGGGGCACAGGGACATGGGACATGGGGGGGGCATGGGGGGGCACAGGGACATGGGGACACCATGGGGACACCATGGGGACATGGGACATGGTGGGGGCAAGGGGATGTGAGGGGACACGGTGTGGGTATGGTACGATGTCACCCCTTGGGCGCTGCTGTCCCCAGTTTTGGGTGCTGCTGTCCCCTGTGGGTGCTGCTGTCCCCCATGGGTGCTGCTGTCCCCCATGGGTGCTGTCATCCCCAATTCTGGGTGCTGCTGTCCCCTGTGGGTGCTGCTGTCCCCCATGGGTGCTGCTGTCCCCCGTGGGTGCTGTCATCCCCAATTCTGGGTGCTGCTGTCCCCCATGGGTGCTGTCATCCCCCATTTTGGGTGCTGCTGTCCCCCGTGGGTGCTGTCATCCCCAATTCTGGGTGCTGCTGTCCCCTGTGGGTGCTGCTGTCCCCCATGGGTGCTGTCATCCCCAGTTTCGGGCGCTGCTGTCCCCAGTTTTGGGTGCTGCTGTCCCCCATGGGTGCTGCTGTCCCCCATGGGTGCTGTCATCCCCAATTCTGGGTGCTGCTGTCCCCTGTGGGTGCTGCTGTCCCCCATGGGTGCTGTCCCCCCCCCCTCCAGGTGCTGGGGGACGACGCGGCGCGGGAGCTGTGCCTGCGCTTCGCCGACATGGAGTGCAAGCTGGGGGAGGTGGACCGCGCCCCGCGCCATCTACACCTACTGCTCCCAGATCTGCGACCCCCGCGTGAGCCAGGGGCACCCAGGGGTGGGGGGGGGCACCCAAGGGTGGGGGGGGGGGGCACCCAGGGGTGGGGGAGGAGCATCCACGGTGGGTGGAAGGCACCCAGTGGGGCAGGGGGGGCACCCAGCAGAGCGGGGGGGGTACCCAGTGGGGCACCCAAGGTTGGTGGGGGGGTGTCCCCAAGGCCATGGGGTGTCCAGTGCCAGGATGTCCCCAAGGCCACATGGGTCCCTTATGCCAGGCTGTCCCCAAGGTCATGGGATGTCCCCAGGTCCATGGGGTGTCCAGTGCCAGAATGTCCCCAATGTCATGAGGTGTCACCAAGGCCATGGGGTGTCACCAAGCTGTGGGGTACCCAGTGCCAGGATGTCCCCAAGGTGATTGGATGTCCCCAAGTTCACAGGGTGCCCAGTGCCAGAATGTCCCCAATGTCATGGAGTGTTTCTGAGGCCATGGGGCATCCAGTGCCAGGATGTCCCCAGTGTCATGGGCTGTCCCCAAGGCCATGGGGTGCCTCAAAGGCCATGGGGTGCCCCAAAGGTCATGGGGTGCCCAGTGCCAGAATGTCCCCAAGGCCACGGGTGTCTCTAGGTTCATAGGGTGTCCCCAAGGTCATGGGATGTCCCCAGGTCCATGGGGTGTCCAGTGCCAGGATGTCACCAGTGTCATGGGCTGTCCCCAAGGTCATGGGGTGCCCCGAAGGCCATGGGGTGCCCAGTGCCAGACTGTCCCCAAGGTCATGGGGTGTCCCCAAGGTCATGGGGTGCCCAGTGCCAGACTGTCCCCGAGGCCATGGGCTGTCCCCAAGGTCATGGGGTGCCCAGTGCCAGACTGTCCCCGAGGCCATGGGCTGTCCCCAAGGTCATGGGGTGCCCAGTGCCAGACTGTCCCCAAGGTCATGAGGTGTCCCCAAGGTCATGGGGTGCCCAGTGCCAGACTGTCCCCGAGGCCATGGGCTGTCCCCAAGGTCATGGGGTGCCCAGTGCCAGACTGTCCCCAAGGTCATGGGGTGTCTCCAAGGCCATGGGGTGCCCAGTGCCAGACTGTCCCCAAGGTCATGAGGTGTCCCCAAGGCCATGGGGTGCCCAGTGCCAGACTGTCCCCAAGGTCATGGGCTGTCCCCAAGGTCATGGGGTGCCCAGTGCCAGACTGTCTGTCCCCAAGGCCATGGGGTGTCCCCAAGGTCATGGGGTGCCCAGTGCCAGACTGTCCCCAAGGTCATGGGGTGTCCCCAAGGTCATGGGGTGCCCAGTGCCAGACTGTCCCCAAGGTCATGAGGTGTCCCCAAGGCCATGGGGTGCCCAGTGCCAGACTGTCCCCAAGGTCATGAGGTGTCCCCAAGGCCATGGGGTGCCCAGTGCCAGACTGTCTGTCCCCAAGGCCATGGGCTGTCCCCAAGGCCATGGGGTGCCCCAAAGGCCATGGAGTGCCCAGTGCCAGGATGTCCCCCAAGGCTATGGGGTGTCCCCAAGGCCATGGGCTGTCCCCAGGTCGATGGGTGTCCCCCCCCTCACCGTGTCCCCCCCTCCCCCCCAGATCACGGCCACCTTCTGGCAGACCTGGAAGGACTTTGAGATCCGCCACGGGAACGAGGACACGATCCGGGAGCTGCTGCGCATCAAGCGCAGTGTCCAGGCCACCTACAACACCCAGGTCAACTTCATGGCCTCCCAGATGCTCAAGGTCTACAGCAACGCCACCGGCACCGGTCAGTGCCGCGGGGGCACCCATGGGTGCTGGGGGGTGGCTGGGGGCCGGGTGGGGAGTGGGTGTGGGGAACACCCGTGGGGATGGGGAGCTCCCATGGGGATGAGAGCGTCTGTGGGTACCAGGGTGTAGGTGTGGGGTGAGCACCGGGGAGCACCCATGGGTGCTGGGGAGCGGGTGTGGAGTGGGGGTGGGTGTGGGGAGCACCCATGGGTGCTGGGGGGCAGCTGGGGGTGGTGAGGAGCAGGGAGTGGGTGTGGGGAGCTCCCATGGGGATGGGGAGCTCCCATGGGGATGAGAGCGTCTGTGGGTAGCAGGGTGTAGGTGCAGGGTGAGCACCGGGGAGCACCCATGGGTGCTGGGGAGTGGGTGTGGAGTGGGGGTGGGTGTGGGGAGCACCCATGGGTGCTGGGGGGCAGTTGGGGGTGGTGAGGAGCAGGGAGTGGGTGTGGGGAGCTCCCATGGGGATGAGAGCGTCTGTGGGTACCAGGGTGTAGGTGCAGGGTGAGCACCGGGGAGCACCCATGGGTGCTGGGGAGCGGGTGTAGGGTGAGGATGCGTGTGGGGAGCCACCCATGGGTGCTGGAGAGCGAGGGTGGAGTGGTGATGGGTGTGGGAGCACCTGTGAGGTACCAGGGTGTAGGTGTGGGGTGAGTACCAGGGAGCACCCATGGGTGCTGGGGAGTGGGTGTGGGATGGGGATGGGTGTGGGGAGCACCCATGGGTGCTGGGGGGCAGCTGGGGGCGGCATGGGGAGCACCCATGGGGATGGGGAGCACCCACAGGGATGGGAGCAACCGTGGGGTACCAGGGTGTGGGTGTGGGGTGAGCACCAGGGAGCACCCATGGGTGCTGGGGAGTGGGTGTGGGGCAGTGGTGGGTGTGTGGGAGCACCCATGGGTGCTGGGGAGTGGCCGTGGGGCTGTCACGGGTGGGGGGTGGAGCCCCCGTGGGCACCAGGGGGGGGGGTGTGGCACCAGGGAGCCCCCCCCAGCCCCCAGCGTGGCCAGGAAGGGGGGGGGGACACACAGGGAGCACCCATGGGTGCCCCTGGCAGGAAGAGCCCCCCCTGAGGTACCCCCATGTCCATGTGTGCCCTCCGTGTCCTGTGTCCCACCTGTATCTGTGTTCTCGTCTGGTCCCCCCCCGTGTCCGTGTCCCCCCCATGTCTGTGGGTCCCCCCCCATGTCCATGTCCTCCCCTCCATGTCCGTGTCCCCCCATATCGTTGGTGTCCCCCCCGCCGTGTCCGTGTCCCACCCGTGTCCGTGTCCCACCCGTGTCCGTGTCCCACCCCGTCTCTGTGTCCACCCCCATCGCGTCCCCCCGTGTCCGTGTCCTCCCCCCGTGTCCCCCCGTGTCCCCCTCGTGTCCATGTCCCCCCCATGTCGTTGGTGTCCCCCCCCGTGTCCGTGTCCCCCCCCATGTCCGTGTCCCCCCGTGTCCCCTTGTGTCCCCTCGTGTCCCCTTGTGTCCCCTCGTGTCCATGTCCCCCCCATGTCGTTGGTGTCCCCCCTGCCGTGTCCGTGTCCCCCCCATCTCTGTGTCCACCCCCATCGCGTCCCTCCCATGTCCGTGTCCACCCCCCATGTCCCCCCATGTCCCCTCGTGTCCCCTCATGTCCACGTCCGCCCCCTGTGTCCCCCATATCCCGTCCATGTCCCCCCATGTCATCGGTGTCCCCGCCGTGTCCATGTCTGTGTCCCCCCCGCCTCTGCGTCCCCTCCCATCGTGTCCCCCCGTGTCCCCCCGTGTCCCCCGTGTCCCCGCAGTGTCGGACCTGGCCCCGGGGCAGAGCTCCCTGGACGACATGAAGCTGCTGGAGCAGCGGGCGGAGCAGCTGGCGGCCGAGGCGCAGCGGGACGGGCCCCGCCCCAAGGACAAGGTCCTCTTCGTCAGGTGGGGAGTGACCCCCCCGACCCCCCCCCCCCGGGCCCCCCCGACCCCCACCCCTCCATGGGATCCCCCCCGTCCCACCCCACGTCGCGGTTTGTGGCGTCAGGGGGGTGGTGGCACCTCCATGGCCATGGGGGGAGGACAATGGGGGGGGCTCTGTCCCACCCCCCCCGACGCGGGGGCCACCCCTGTGTCCCCCCCCTCCACCCCCAGAGTCACTCCTGTGTCCCCCCCACCCCTGCAGGGGCCTCGGGGTCACGCGGGGACTGTCCCCCCTGTCACCAACCCGGGGTCACGCTCGTCCTGCCCAGGGTCGCCCCCTGTCCGCCCCCCCTTGGGGACAATGTCCTCGCGGTCGGGGGGGGGCTGTCACCTCCCTTGGGGCCCCTGTAGGCCCCCCCTGTGTCCCCCCCCCCCCACACTGGGGACAATATCCTCATGGTTGGGGGGGAGCCCGTCGCCTCCCTGGGGTCACCCTTGTCCCCCCCCCCCGTATTGGGGACAATGTCCTCACTGTCACGGGGGGCTGTCACCTCCCTGGGCCCCCCCCGGCTCCCTGGGCCCCCCCTGAGCAAGGTCCCCTCCCTTGGCTGCTGTCACCCCCTGTGTGTCGTCATCCCCCCCCCCCCATTGACAACAATCCTATGGGTGCTGCCACCTCCCACCTCCCTGAGCCCCCCCCGGGACTTGTGGGTGCCCCCCCCACCCATGGGTGCCCCCCCCCCCCCCACCCATGGGTGCTGACAGGGGGGTGTTTCAGGGCCGAGGGCTCGCGGGAGGCTCTGGCCGCGCTGTCACAGGGGAACCCCGACGAGATCGACCTGGGGGACGAGGACGAGCCCGAGCCCGACGGTACCGGGGGGGGTACATGGGGGGGGGGGGACACAGGGGGCGGGGGGGCACACACACACACGGGGGGGGGGGGGGGGGGGGTCCCCAAGGTTGGGGCTGGGGGACAGGGGGAGGGTGAAGCCCAGGGAGGGGACATGGGACCCCCCAGTGCTTGTGGGGAGGGGGGGGGGGGGGGCCCCTTTGTGTTTGGGGGGAGGGGGGGGGGGATATGGGGGTACCCCCAATTTGGGGGTCCCTGACCCCCCCTTCCCCCCCCCCCAGAGGTGCAGCTGGAGCAGAAGCGGGTGCCCTCCTCCGTCTTCGGGGGCCTCAAGGACGACTGAAGCCCCCCCCGGGGCCCCCCAACACCGCGACCCCCCCCACTGCCCCCCCCATTCCCCCCCCCCCGCTTAATAAACCCCATTTTTACAACTCACCTGGGTGGCCCCGTTGGTGTTGGGGGGACCCAGGGGGGGGGGAAAACACACACCCCTGAGGGGGGGGGCACCCAGACCCCCCCCCTTTGCCACAGGGACCCCAGCACCCGTATCCCCCCCCCCCAAAGGACCCCACAGCCACCTTTAAGTTACTTTATAAGTGACAACGACACGGCGAGGGGGGGGGACAACCCCCACCCCCACCCCAAACACCAGCGACCCCCCCCATAGACCCCCCCCCTATACACAGGGGTCACGACCCCCGCCCCATCCCCATTTTTTGGGGGGGGCGAGGGGGACAATTCACGGGGGGGTTGGGCAGAGCCAGCAGCACCACGGGGACACTGAGGGGGGGGGGACAAAGTCACTGGTGGCTCGTGTGTGTGTCCCCCACTGTGTCACCCTGTCCCCAAGCCCTGGGGGTGGCAGTGGGGGGGGCTCAGCCCAGGCACAGTTTTGGGGTGGGGGGGGGGACAAAGTGCCCCCCCCCCCAAATGAGCTCCATGTGCCCCCGCTGTCCCCAAACCCTGGGGGGGGGGGGCACAGGTGGCACCAGTCTTGGGGACCCCCCTTAGCTCCCGTCCCCCCCCCCCCAGCTGTGTCACCCTGTCCCCAACCCCCTGATGTGACTTTTGGGGGGGTGGGGGGGTGACACCGAGGGGGGGGGACACATTAACCATGCCCCCCCCGCCCCCCCCCCAGCCCCATGTCCCCAGTGTCACCTCCAGCTCCCCAAACCCCGTATGTGGCACCAAAGCGGGGGGGGGCACATTACACCCCCCCCCCCTTGTGTCCCCTTGTCCCCAACCTTACAGGTGGCAGTGGTGACACTGGGGGGGGGACACAGACACCCCCCCCATCCCCCCTTCAGCTCCATGTCCCCTCCACCTGTGTCACCGTCCCCAAAGCTTTTGGGGGGGGCACCAGGCCGGGGGGGGGGGGGGGCACAGCCCTATTTAGCTCCGTGTCCCCTTCCCTGTCCCCAAACCTCATTGTGGGGGGGGCAGGGAGTGACATTGGGGGTTGACAGTGGGGTGGGGGACCCCCCCCTTTTATCTCTATGTGTGTCCCCCTCCCCTGTGTCCCCAAACCTTACAGGGGTGACACTGAGGTGGGTGACACCCCCCCTCCCCCTTTACCTCCGTGTCCCCAAATGTGACTGGGGGGGGCCCCCCCTTTTATCTCTGGGGGTGTGTGTGTCCCCACCGTGTCCCCAAACCTTACAGGGGTGACAGTGGGATGGGTGACACCCCCCCCTTTACCTCCGTGTCCCCCAACTTTACAAGGGTGACATGGGGTGGGGGGGCTTATACCTCCGTGTCCCCAAACCTTACGGGGGTGACAGTGGGGTGGGTGACACCCCCCCCCTTTTAACTCCGTGTCCCCCAACTTTGCAAGGGTGACACCAGGGTGGGGGCCCCCCCTTTTATCTCTGGGGGTGCGTGTCCCCCCCACCATGTCCCCAAACCTTACAGGGGTGACACTGAGGTGGGTGTCCCCCCCACTTTACAAGGGTGACACCGGGGGGGGGGCGCCCCCCTTTTACCTCCGTGTCCCCAAACCTTACAGGGGTGACACTGAGGTGGGTGACACCCCCCCCCTTTACCTCCGTGTCCCCCAACTTTACAAGGGTGACACCACGGGGGGGGGCCCCCCCTTTTACCTCCGTGTCCCCCCCTCCCCACCCCCCTTCCCCCAAACCCACACGGGGAGGGACACCCTCCCCCTCCCCCCTCCCCCATCCCCCCAGACCCCTTTTTTTTTTTGTTTTTTTTTTTTTTGTTTTTTTTCCTCCTTTTCTCTCCTCATTTGGGGGTGCCGGGTTTTTAGGGGGTGCCGGGCTTGCGGGGCGCCCCCAGGGGGCCCCTGGATGGTGAAGGCGTCGACGCTCATGGACATGGTCTTGGCGGGGATCTGGGTGAAGCGTTTGCGGTCCGAGTTGTACTTGTAGATGCCCTTGACCATGGGCAGGGGGACGGTGCGTGGCCCCGCCCCCGCCAGGCGGCTCAGCTCGGGGGGGTCCCCCCCCAAAGTGTAGAGAGCCCGAACTGGCAACTCCCGTCCCGGAAGAGGATGAGGAAATGGTTGGCTTTGCTCTTCTCCACCTCCTGGGGGGGGGAAAGGGTTAAATGGGGGGGGGGGGGAAAGGGGTTAAATGGAGGGAAGGGGTTAAATGGGGGGGGAAGAAGAATAACCCCTATGGGGGGGAGGAAGGGGTTAAATGGGAGGGAAGGGGTTAAATGGGGGGGGGGGAGAACTGTGTGGGGGGGAAGGGGTTAAATGCGGGGGGGGGGGGGGGGGGGGGAGAATAACCCCTATAGGGGGGAGGGAAGGGGTTAAAAGGGGGGGGGGAACCCCGATGGGGGAGAGGAAGGGGTTAAAGGGGGGGGGGGGGGAGAACTCCT
>JASWHU010000592.1:0-45932 GCA_030819815.1 Strix occidentalis | reverse complement strand
AATTCCAAGCACATACACCAGTGCCCTGAAATTAATCACGTGGGTCACCACTGTATATGTTACAATGCACACTCCCTTTTCGCTGATATACACCTCTGCACCTCCATCCCATCAGAGACAGATAGCTTTTCACCTCCATCAGTATAATGCACACGCATTGCCATACTGTCAAACCCAAATCCAAGATTTGTTAAATATACTTCTTTAAAAATCACTGAAACTCTTTCACATCCCATTTAATCTCTGCATTCTTCTTCTCTAAGGGTGAATATAACTTCGCAGCTTCCAATAGTCTGGAAATAATTCTGGACAAGCCTCTAAGTAATTAGCTGGGGAGCAAACTTCCTTTTTCCATCAGCAATGTTAGTGAGAAAAAAAAGAAAAATCCTGCAATGCTAGCCTTTATGTACATTTCATGACTTTTTGTCAGCTGTAATGGTGGGAAAAGCTGAAAAAATTGTGGTGAGTGTTTGCATGTCAATTAGGATTAAGAAGAAAAACCAGATGATTAGTTATTATTCTTACTATATGTCTCCAAGGTAAATCTAAGCAACAGAAAACGAGAAGTGGAAACAATATGACTTTAAGAACTGCCAGAAGTGTTTTATGTCCCAGTATACTCACTTGTTTACGGCTCCTTCAGTTCTGCAGGTCAAAGATTCCCAGAACCCTGTAAATCATACTTACCCTAAGTATTGTACATTCCTAAGTGACATTCCTACAGCCTCTTTGCACTATTTGCTCGAGCCGGGGCTAAATATTCCACTCCTAGGCTAGCAGAAAAGGCAGGTATCTCCGTAGAAACCTGCAGCTTGCTAAAGCGTGTTTGCAGGTGGCACAGAAATATCTGCTTCCCAAAGGCACAAGAGCATACTTGCTCAATAATTACACACAGTGTAATTTAATTACACACAATGTAATTTAATAAAATATTGCAGACTGGTAAAAGAGAAGGAAGAGTGCTGAATTTCCCTTTCTTTCCTGATGGTTTGCAGGGAGCCCAGCACAGAGTACCAAGTGCTGAACACGGAACCTTCTGGATGATGCTGGAATTGCTTTCTGCACACGAGCTCTGGTCTCTGTCACGGGAATATCAATGGCAAGACAAATTGTTTTGACCAGCTGAAATAATCTAAGCTTTAACCAACAGTGGTGAAGGACAGTTATATGCTTTGCTTATCCTCGACATAGTTTTGGGCAGTTTGGAAACAAGTGCTGAATATTAAACGATTAATTTCTTTCAAACGGTCACACGGAGATAGTCCCAGAGTCTTATTACTTGAATTTACAGGCAGCAGTATTGCTGAGGTAAAGGACTTTACTCAGCCCCGTGGAGTTACAGATGAGGACAGACACTGAAGACTCATCAAGGAAAGCTATTCCTACTCTGATTTGATTCACATAAAACACCTGCTGCTGCTTACCCACTCACACAGCAGAGCTACTGATTTCCACTAGGATTGGACACTGTCTCCTGTCACTAGACAGCAGTCCCTCTGGCTGATTGTAAACAAACGGTGCTGATGGGCTCTGAAGGAAGGTTCATTGGTCCTGTCCAGAGGAAGGTTTAAATCTTTTTGAAAAGTGTTTTCTAACATTGCTGAACTGTGTTAGCAAAACAAATTTGCTTGTCCTGGCCACTCCACTAACTGCTTTCAGGGGCACATTCTCTTTCCACTGAACTCAAACCCAAAACTCTACTGCGTTCCAGGCACGAAGATTTAACTTTAAGTGTTTCCAACACTCGTCCATTGTCAAAGAGAAACATCTGAGAACTGTGTTTCCTCCTCAGTGTCTACTCTGACATCTGAAAGAGTGAACACAACTCGATGTATTTGCTGGATAGCTGCCAATGTATCAGAGGTGCATAAACTCGGTCCCAAACTTAATTCTTAATATAAAACAAAATCATTTGTATACTACAGCAGTTATGAAGTAGAAATTCAACCCTCAGAGCAGAGTTGGGTTATATTTCTCTGTCACTGAAGCTGAAGCTGGGAGGCAGTGAGAAACAAGGGAATTTTGTGAACACAGGATATTCAACCATATTGAGTAATTAGGCAATCAGATTACTCCTTACATTTCCGTGGCCCAGTGCAGGTATCTCTTGGAATGCCTCTAGAATGATCCAAAAGGGTAGTATCCCAGAAGAACAAACACAGGACAATCCTCAAGAATTTTTTTCTTTACAGACTGACCACCAATTTGAGTGTACTGACATTCCAGAAACATTGGTTATTGTCTAGCTGATTTCCAGTGATGTATTTCTATAAGAAATGTGTAATTCAGGGTTTTTATAAAACTGAAACACATTTTTAAAATAGGGTTTCTTAATAAAACACACACTTATTTTAGTGGAATTATATAACTGACTTCTTTAAATATAATCACTGGAATATTAAGCCATGATTGAAAAATCCAAAGCCCTGCCGGTAACACCAGTTCAGGGCCAAAGCAAGCGCACAGACCCAGATTTGCTGGTGGGCTGGACAGGCTGCAAGGCACTCGGGAAAGCCAGCAAGAGAATTCCCTTCCACCACCTTCTGTGTGCCTGCAAAGGACAAGTGTTTGGATTGTTTTGCTGGATGTGGCAAGAATGCTTGTTCAGGGCCAAAGCGTGCGCAGAGCCCCAGGTTTGCTGTTGGGCTGGAGAGGCTGCAAAGCGCTCAGGAAAGCCAGGCAGAGAATACCCTACTCTCACGGACACAGGATTTCTTAAAACAAGCCCATTTATTGGATTTTGAGATGCAGAGGCTATACGGAGATGCAGAGGCTGCGTGGGAAGCGGGGACCTGGCTTCTGTTCAGCTCGTCACGGGGCAGAGGAGGAAGCACAGCACGTTCTCCGGCAGGTGCTCCCCGAGGATGCAGGAGTGCCTCGCTGGCGGATCCCCCACCGTTGCCCAGCTCTGGTGGAAGACGTGCCCGAGGGGTGGTCTCAGGGGCACGAGCAGCAGGCGGTTGGTGATGTTGTTCTTGGGGGTGCTCAGGTGTTCGTAGGCGCTGCCCCATCCCTAGGCTGCATGCATCCCTGTCAGAAAGGAGTTCTTGGGAAGGGCTTGGCAGATGCAGCGGGGGTCCCCACTCGAGGGTTGGCTTGAGCCAAGGTGCCATTGGGGTCTGCTTTGCCCTCGCAGTCATCCTCCTCTCCCTCCTCCTCAGCATCGCAGGAGCTTCCCCGCTGGCTGCCGCTGTCACAGTCAGCGCTCCTCCGCCTGCGCAGCCAGTAGAGCTCAAGGAGCAGGAGCAGGGTTTCGGCAGAGGCCCAAAACCACCGGTGCTGGCAGACAGCAAGGCGCATGCCTTTCGGAATGAGGCCGCGTGACTCCTGGCTCCTCTACTCCATCTGCTCCAATGAAATTCCTAGGAAAGCCACCAGTTTGCAGTCCAGGTTAAGGAGGAGCTGAAGACAATTTCTCTCCCATATCTCCTCCCAAGTGCTTTAAGGTAACGGTTACACTCAGAACAGGGACACACAGAAAACCCAGGCACTAGACCTCTTCAGGTTCTGGCCTCCTCACGGCTGTCAGGAGAGTGAAGGGTGTCACTGCAGAGAAGCTTCAGTGAAAGAGACACCTGCTCCTCAGCAACTGCTGCCAAATTGTAACTCTCAGTCAACTGTAACCTCTGCCGTAGCTGAGCTAGTACCCTACATACAGAACTCCTCTCCCTGCTAATCCCTGGAATCATCCCATCCACCTGGAGAGGGCAGTGGAGATCCTCCTGATTCCTCTAGACAGCCAGCGTCTCCGTTACAGACATGTAAAGCAGTTACCTGGAAAAGGAACGCCTGCGCTCCTTTGGAGTCTTTTTAGATTCCATCCGTTCCTGAACGATTTGTAAACTCATCGAGTCTGGACTTTTTCTTTTCCCTGTTAAAATAAATTTGACCTTTATTACAATTACAGCTTGACCTTTATTACAAAAAAGACACCAAGAAACAACATGGCCAATATGAGGAAATGCATACTGCTTGCAGATGCAAAGGTGGACGTGCTATTTAAGCAAAACCAGTTTAGAATTCCTACAAGTCTTAGGGGAAGTTTCAGGATGACATTCGTCTTGTTTTAGTTTTGCATGTTCACCATCCGCACCGAGAAAGTCTATTGGAGCAAACACGCTGTGTCAGTTTTGCTGATGTCAGATGCACTCGAGTGTAACTGCCGTCCAACAGGCCATCGAAACACAGGCATGAAAAACAGCCCAACTTCATTGAGCCAACCCCCCACTCTTCTTTAAGTCTCGTTGTTCTCTGTCAAACTCCTCCCTAGACAAGGGAGGCCAAAGGCACCCTGCTGTGTCACAAATCGCAGCAGGACCAGGGGAGCGACGGTCCCCCTGTCCTCGGCTCTGGTGAGGCCGCACCTCGAATACCGTGTTCGGTTTTGGGCCCCTCACTACAAGACAGACACTGAGGGGCTGGAGTGCGTCCAGACAAGAGCAACGAAGGTGGTGAAGGCTCTAGAGAACAAGTCCTGTGAGGAGCGGCTGAGGGAACTGGGGGTGTTTAGCCTGGGGAAGAGGAGGCTGCGGGGAGACCTCCTCACTCTCCACAACTCCCTGAAAGGACGTTGTAGCAAGGTGGGTGTTGGTCTCTTTTCCCAAGTAACAAGCGATAGGAGGAGAAGCAGCAGCCTCCAGTTGCACCAGGGGAGGTTTAGATCAGCTATTGGGGAACATTTCTCCACTGAATGGGTTGTCAGCATTGGAACAGGCTGCCCAAGGATGTGGTTGAGTCACCATCCACGGGTAGATGTGGCGCTGAGGGACATGGTTTAGTGGTGGACTTGGCAGTGTTTGGTTAACGGTTGGACTCGATGATCTTAGAGGTTTTTTTCCAACCTCAGTGATTCTACAATTCTCCAAAGGAGGTTCTTGTGTCATTGGGATGGCATTTGAATGAGCCTGGAACTGCTGCTGGTCCTCAAGCTGGTGACGTGTCTGCAGGAGCCGGGGCATATCCTGGAGGAGGGAGAGTGCACCCAGCAGATGGAGGCTGCCCAGGTGGAAACTGAGGAAGAAATGGTTGTGGTGGTACCCCCGAGGGAAGAGGAAGGGCGGGGGGTGGTGGAGGATACAAGGGAGGTGGAGGCACAAGCACAGAGAGTGGTGTTGATGCTGGTAGTGCTGGGGCCTGAGTCCTCTGGGTACGTTCACTGTGCGGGCGTCCTCGATTTGAGCTTCTAAAGAAACCCCAAAACACCAGTCACTGCTTGTTACACTCTGCCCTGATTTTAAAGAGGAAAGTGAATGGAGGAGGAGCGTGGTGGCGAGCACTTCTTGTTCTCAACTTAAGCATTTTTCTCCCTGCTTTTTGTTCATTTGAGACTACGCTCATTTCCTGGTCCTCAGACTTGCCTTCCACATCCTCACCCCCAACAAATCCCTCACTCTTCCCTTTTTATGGTCAGTTTGGCAACTGTGGCCGGAGGCTGCCCATGCTAAAAGAGACACATGCCAAGCGCTCTTCTGCCACACCTTGACACCCTTAATACTTCACATTTCTGATTTTCAAAGTACTGCACAGACATTAACTCATCCTCTCTCAAACTTCTTTTAACATCTTCCGCACACGCTTCCTAGGTTGTTGCCTCATGGTGACGTCTTTGGCCCGTTCTTGGCCCTGAATTGTTATTTTTTGCTTACTGAACTTGAGGTTTTAGACAAACTGTGGGATGGACCCCGGTTTTTGTTTTGACTTATCTTTAAGATTTTATACACACAATTCACCCTTACAATCTATCTAGAACACATAGATACCAAAAGGAAGGACTAACGACGCTGCAATAAACCAAAAGAGACTCCTCTCTCTCCAACCGAGAGAAAGCAGCTTGGCTACTTGAGATGACCAAATAGTAAAATAACAGCCTTGCCTTTTCCAATAGTTTGCTCAATCAGTATTAACTAAGTTGTTAAAAAAAGAATATTGGAGGCTGATTTCTATTGGGAAATCAATTTCTTCAGCCCTATTCAGTAATCAAGAGAGTGCCTTTCCATCTGATCCTTTAATTATGTTTCATTTTTACATGTAATTATGATTGCCTCAGAAAGACTTCATTCTTCAGAGTCCTCTTTTCAATCACGTACTGAAGTTTTATTTTAAATAATCTTCCTGAGAGCACAGATCCCCTTTGTGAAGGCCAATTCAAATAAAGCCATTTAAAAATTAATTACCACATGTATTCTCCACAACGATCTGTGCATACTTATTCCCTTATAAATCAGCTGTTGTGTCCGTTATGTGTTACGGCCTCGTTTAACAGGTTACAAGCAGCAATATATTGAATTTCTGTAGCATACTTACACTTCACAGTCTGGTCTGCCACTTGCCGAGCGAATTTTGCCGGCTCTCACTGGATGACCTTTTGGCATGGGGAGAGAAAAAAAATCCCTTTCAGTTTACCTGAAGGTAATTTTTTTAAGAGAAATTTGTAAGTTACGGTTACTTACCAGTTGTGGGTATCGATTTTCCTTGGTACCCCAGAAGACTCGGCAATGCTGGCTGTCTCAGTCCAGGAACCAGATAGCCCTTGTGAATCAGTGCAAACAGTTGGAAAATAAGCTCTACTAAAATACGAGAATCACTGCATATGGTGGAAGAAAACCTACCTTCTCTTCCCGCAAACCGTGGATTGACAGGGGGGAAGATTGAGCACGTCCCGTGGCAGCCACCAGCGCAGCAGGAGGGTTCAGAGCCATGAGTGCTGGTGGAGGTGCTGGTGGCTGCTGCTGCTGCTGCCTCTGTTTACGGATCACCTGTGCATACCCAGTCCCATTTTTGAAGTTGTTCACAGCCTAGAGGCAGAAAAACATTTACAAAGAGGTAACATGAAACTTCTGTAGCTCTATGAACAAAAGCCTCCACAGAGTAAAATTACTTGTGTATTCCCGTATATACTATCCATCCTAAAATAAACCAACATACGGATATATTCAGATTAGTTATCAGGAAAAAATTCCTCCCTGTGAGGGTGGTGAGACACTGGCACAGGTTGCCCAGAGAAGCTGTGGCTGCCCCCTCCCTGGAAGGGTTCAAGGCCAGGTTGGACGGGCCTTTGGGCAACCTGGGCTAGTGGAAGGTGTCCCTGCCCGTGGCAGCGGGGTTGGGACTGGATGGGCTTTAAGGTCCCTTCCAAGCCAAACCCTTCTGTGATACATGAACGCATCCATTAAACACTGGTGTTAATGACTGGTAACTCAGACTATCTGTGTCTAAAGCACTCCGGTGTTAACACTGAATTTGAAACTGAGGCAATCCTGTTAAACACAAGCGTGACCTGAATTTGCCAGCTTGTCTCTCAAGAGTTGTCAGCTTCTGTAACAACAGGTAACGTATTTGCAAAGTAAATTTAGCCTTATTCCATTCAGCCTTGTTTAAGGAGGTGTAAATTAATATTTTCTTCCCTTTCACCTAATTGACTGACTAGACTTTTCTTACAAACAGTTTATCTAAAAGTCACTGCATTACCTGGCGTAGGCACTTGCTGGCAACTAAAGTGTCGGGAGAAACACCTGCCTGATGACATGTTGGGCATGTATGTTCCTCGCGTTCCAGTAATGCCGTTCTAATACCTGGGTATAATCAGAATCATCAAAATAGGTTTTAGCTAAACTAAGGACATTGTTTGGGTTCTAATCAATTATAAAGGCCTGTAGATGGTTAATGGGTGAATATGGTCCCGAACTGACAGCATGAAGCTATAAATGTTCAGCAGTGTAAAAAATTTCTAGTATGCAGGAAATAGCTGCCCAGTTTTGATATTTCACTGTCGTAACATTTGAAGATGTAGAGTTGGCCGTGTCTTGATGTTTTGACTAGTCTTTTCTCCACTGTCCAGCACAGTGAGAAGTCACCAACCTCAAGGTTCATGAATAAGACACATCTCCAAAAACCATTAGTAGGTTCAAGTTCTGACGGTTTTAACCAACTCTCCCGTGGAGAAGAATGTGGATTAAATGCCTAACGAGCCATTTGCTGCAGACCACAGTAAGTCACCAGCGTTGGCTCTATAGTTTTGTATGAGAGAAAGGACTGTGCACAAACTAAATGCATTTGATAACTAATACTGTAATCAGCTGCAGCATTATGCACTCTTCTCGTACTCATCCTTCTGCATGGAAAGAGGATTTAACTAGACGCATAAAAAGGGAAAAAAGCCTTCTGCCTTTGGTTTTTCCTTTCTACAAGAAGAGTCCTTTCCTGTTCGGGGTATACTGAAGTATTAAACAGAGCTGGTAACAAAGGAATGTTATGATCTTTCTGCTGTCAGAAGATCAGGTGTGATGTTTTGAATTAGCAAACATGGGAGTAACACTTACATTCGTCACAGTAACTGTTTCCACAGCAGGGAATAATAACTGCATCGGTCATGATTTCTTTACAAATGCAACATAAGAGCTCCTCTGGAATAGGGTCGTCTGAGGAAAAGGACGAAGAGGATGGCTCCGCTGGTAAAAAGGGAGGCTTTTCCTTCTTTCCTCTGGCATAAGCTTCCCTGGAGGGGGGATGGGGAAGGAAAAAGAAAAAAAGTTAAAGATGGGTAAAGGAGAACTTTCCCAAGCTTTGGATTTTATCCAATGAAGACAGGAGGTGGCATTCTCACTCCACATTAGCCTTCAAAAATACAGGCATTTAGTTTAAACTACTTTTCTCTAGCCAGAGCACTAGAAAAGGAAGGGGGGAACAATTTTCCTTCTGCAGAACTCTTCCATTCATTGGATCAACTAAGAAATTAGCTCAGCCTAGAGAAATCATTTTCTGACAGCTAGAAACCAGGTGAAATGAATCCCACCCCTCCTTTGCCAGAGGGTAAATGTAAATCGCAGGCTCAGGATAAAGTCAGTCTCTGTGTAATTATGTTTTATAAATGGAAGAAGTCTATGTTACAGCTTCCGCAAAAGGACATCCATGACGGAAAAACAGAGCTGCTACCGAGTGCATTTTAAAACAGACACTCTTGTCAGCACACAGCAGGATTTTCTTAGTTTACAGCAGCAGGAAAACATCCCTCTGCTTCACACATGGGATCTGATAAATGTCAGAGGGAGAGGGAATCTCAGTCCAACAGCTATTTGTTAAATTCTGCAAGAAGCCTTAGCAAGATAAAACAGAAGCAAAAGGAGCTTTCAAAAAGAATGACGCCACTGTAAACACGACCGAACTGTTTTGCAGAAATACGGATTCTTACCATACCACAAGCTTAACCAACGTTCAGGGGCGTGAACAGCAGGACTGTCCTATTTTAATATTAGAAATCATCACAGGTTTTAAGGTTAAGATACAATGACAGTGCTTCTTCCCCCGTAATTACAGATGCTGGCCAGCTTGGTGGCATTGCCACTCAGACACTGACACGTGGCTTCTCTCCTTCACTTTTTGGTCAGACCAACTAATTCCATACTCACGCATTAATAATTGGTACTGCATATCTTCCAGTCTTTGTTAGCATAGCGCCCTTTGTATTGGGATCTTCCACCTCCACCATGAAACTCCTGGGAATTCCTGTGCACTTTTTAAGTCTGGGAACAGACGGAAAATTACTGTCCTGTTAAGAAAAGAAATGCAGACATAGTTCATCTTAAGACCCACACTTAAAATGACATTTCAACCACTATTTTAAGCAGGAAAAGCCTTTAATCCTCTCCTTTTACCTAGCCTAAGGGTTGCTTGACTGAAATACTCTTTTTCCTAAATGAATATAGCCAGGATGCTCCAAAGGCTCGAGCAGTGTTCTGAACTCAGTCGACATTCTTTGGCTCAACTTCAGGGTCCTTAAGGGTGAAATATCCCTCAGCTCCCCATCCCCTCAGAGGAGAGGCACAAACCCCCTCCTCCTCCTCCAAAGCGCAGTTCAGAGGGAGAGCTTAATGCAGGGCTCTGGATCGGCCACTGGGGAAACTGATATTCACCACCTACAGATGAAGGTTGAATTCAGAGCTGATGCACGTACGTTCAGTGAGTAACGTTAAATGGCATGAATACTCAACCAGAGACTTGTGTAATTATAACACGCAAATATTCAATAGATGGGGTCAAGAGAAACGTCTTCTTGTTCTACAAAATACTAAAACCTGCAAACTCTCATTAAAAAGAGTTAAGACGAGAAAAATTTGCAGTAACATTGAAATATATAAAAATATACATTAAAGTTCATAGAGAAAGATCTATGGACATATATAAGGACTATGACCTCGAAGAAAGAAAATTTCCCATTGAAAATTCCAGCTTTCCCTGGAATTTTGAAGGGCTTTGCACCACTGCCATAGAACCTCTGTATTTCAGCCCAAGAGAAACAATTCCTAATAGGGGTATTCATGTAATTGCTGCGTAACTGCCAAGGTAAAACAAGTAAAAACCAAGTGACACCAGAAGCCCCCCACAATCTTACCCCATTTGTTGGGCAGTTCTTTATATAGTGCCCAGGTTTTCCACAGCGAAAGCAAGTATAGGATGGTGGAGGTGGACCCAAGGGTTTCTTCACGTAACTAAAAGGTTTGGGGGAAAAAAAGAAAATGGTATGTATGCGTCTCTCTTGTTCCAACAACCATCTCTACAATGTTTCCATAGTCTTCAAAGAACAGGTAGGACTATGCCAACACTTACTTGATTGGATCGTACTGACGGCAAGACTGGATCATCATAGCTCGTATTTTATCTTCCTCGGAAGCGTTGGCTTCAGCCAGATTGCTGGTCTGTTTAACAGGTAATTATTGGACACGCACATCAGAAACACATTTAAGCTCCCCCAGCCAAAGACTCACCCAACCCTGTAAAAAGCAGCCCAGCAGTAGCTGAGGTTGCATGAAAGCAGCTGCTTCTATGAGCTAGAGTTGTCCCAGAGATGTTCTGGGGAGCCCTGACGCCATCACATGGTGTCTCTGTGCCCGTTAACCTGCTTGGAAGGAGCATTCTTGGGCACTCGAAACCTGAGGCTCTGTTTGTACCTTACATAAAGACTTGTGTAACCAATCCAAATGTCTTCCAAGCAGGCTGAAGCTCTGCGTAGAAAAAATTACATTATCCAGTATTTTTAAATGGATTCTTGAGCTCCAGAGTATTTGAAGGAGAAAATCTCCGCTGTACATTTAATTGAGAGAGATGTATGCAAGTATCAGTGTTTACATTTTGCAGCGTTAAAAGGACATACAACTTAAGAGTCAGGGAAGTTGCTTTTGCTCACCGAAATTCAGCTTCAGACACAGAAGCATTAAGAGGAATCAAGCTTTTTATAATTCCTCAGCAAGACAAAAGATTCTTTTCAGCAGAAATTGGACCATCGTGTGCTGTAGGCAGCCCAAACTGCATGTCCCCTGCCTACTCACTTCTTCACGTTAAGTGATTTAACTACAGTCAGCACAACCTGCAGGTTTTTTTCCTGTTTGCTGTGTCCTTCTAACACACAACTTGTAATAGAAACCTTACGCAGAACTAGACCTTCAAATTATCGAAGCCAGCTGATTTTTTGTAAGTAGCATTTGTTCAAATGTTCTCATTACACACTAGTCCAGATCCCAGCAGGGTCTAAGGGAGGGATGTAAAGGATACGGACCTCCAAGCACCCATCATTCACTCATGGTTTTGATTTTATATGCATTCATTCGCAAAAGCAACCCACTAGTTTCAACAGTTTATTAAATGGTTGTTTTATAGACACAACAGGAACATAATCCAGATCGACATCTATGAAACCCCTTCCATTACCATTTACAGAAAACTTTACAGATACTTGACCAATTTGTTTAAACCCAGACAGTTTACAAGACACATCCAAACCGCACAAACCATT
Organism: Strix occidentalis; assembly: GCA_030819815.1. Classification (NCBI taxonomy): domain Eukaryota; kingdom Metazoa; phylum Chordata; class Aves; order Strigiformes; family Strigidae; genus Strix; species Strix occidentalis. Next base: position 34,147 of record JASWHU010000592.1, on the reverse strand, counting down.
ACTAGGCACAGACCGTAATTCAAATACGGAATTCCCTACAAGGTAATAATAAAGCAGAGAACTTTTCAACACATTGCCTCCGTGCCAAGCCCGTCTGCACTGAGGAGGTTGGAGTATAACAGTTTGGAGCTGCTTTACGTTACGTTCCTGCATTTTTCTGAAATACGTACATTTTCTCAAAAGCTTAAATGTGTACAGCTCTTGGACGGTTTTTCACATTTTAGAGTCAAACTTCACATGAGTTTACAGAACCAAGGACATGTTCAGGGACAGCGCTAACGGAGACCAATTTCTTCTGGTGACTACCTTCCAAAGTAACTGTTGGGGGTTTTTCCCCAAATGTACACAATTTAATTCTGCAGTGAGAGAGGGAAGAAGAGAGTGGGAAGAGTTCTCGAACTCCAGCCTTTATTTTCAGAAGAAAGAACTAGCCCCTCTGCATGAGGCCCTGCCTTCTCTATTCTTTAAGACCAGTAATTTGACAGGCTCACACTACGCCTTTTCACAAAGTGCAACCACTAGTGCTTTCCCAGACCAAGTTACACATTGTTGAGCAAAAAATGCAAGCAGTTCCATAGCAAACCATGGCATTACAACAGCTTCAGAAGGCCACCTCTGCTAATACACATACATTGGTATATTCCTGCAAACAATTAGGCACATTTACACAATTTACAGTCTGCGTTCAAACCAATTAGGTTGTGTTGTCCACTCTCCATAGACTACAAGTTATGAAACTGTGCAGCATTCAGAGAGTGGCTCTATAACTGCAGTGACTAGAAACTCAACAGTAGCCACGCAATTGTCCGTGTTACACAAACGCTTCTATTTTGGCCGGTGCAACCCCCCCCGAAATGTCCATAACTTGCAGCCAGTTAAATTCTTCTGTGAAAATTGCGTCAGTCTCCAACACAAAATTAACGAAAGCTCTGAGAAACAGTAAACAGCTCCTGAAGTGCTGCTTCTTTATGTCTTGAAGATGAGCAATAGTGCAACGTTACGTTGAGGGACTCCCCTTCTATCCTCCCAAACTGGGAACTACTCTTTACGGGATACTATGGAAATATACACACATTTTAAAGTTAAAACCAATACTGTAAATTATTAAAAATTAAGTTTTGTTCACATTACAACAGTCATCCAGTTATACATCACCATACAAGATTTAAAAATATGAAGCAAGTGGGTTTTTTTGTTGGTGGTGGGGGGGTTTTTTTAAGTCTTTGACAAGAATATACACATACCTTAATGAGCTGGGCCAGAGGAGTGGGTGCAGAAGAGTCCTCAATCTGTTCACAAAAAAATTAAACACATATTCAAGTTGTACAATCAAAACATAGCAAAAGTTAACCTCTACTGTAGCCTGAAAGTCTGCACTATATCCTCCGAGTGTCACGGAAAGAGACATGTCCAACCTAATGTAATTGTATTGGTTCAAAACAAAGTCCACACCTATGACAGCTTCAGAGGGCCTACGTGGTTCATGAGAAGCAGCTAAACTCGGTGTGCTGGGTTTTAGATATTTGCATTTGCAGACAAACTGTGAAACTAAACCATTTCATCGGATAAAACGGAAAGATCAAAGGCAGAACTTCGGAATGCCACGTCAGGTAGCAACAACATTTAAACTCACAGCAATCCGTTAGAGACCTTTAAGTACTCAGAGGAGGCCAAACAATATCACTTCAGTTATACAGCTTTAGGAACAAATACCCAAGTATTTCAGGACACGAAAAGGAATCTTAGCTGCACAGAACTTCCTCAAAACGTATGGGATACGTTGATTTTGGGATTTGTTGGAACCACCAAGTCAAAAGTAAGAAACAGTACCAAGTGGAACAACAATGGTTTCTCAGTGCGTTTTGATAACATCTTCCAAAACTGTTAGGCAAAGAAAGTATTTAAAAACAAAAGCTAAGTGATACAATGTGAAAATGGCAAAAAATACACTCCAAACAATTTTAATTGCAAGAAACAAAGAGCACACGACAGCCTATACAAACATACTAGCTCTAGACAGACAGATGTAGAACACAGCACCAATTGAATTGTGCAAACCTTGAACCTACCTGATCTAAAACCAATCCTACATTATCTGTACAACACAAAGTCATTCAGGAAATATTCCAGCATATTCAATATGAAACACAATGCATCGCTAGCCACAAATACCAATATTCACATTAGAACTGTGCAAATGATGGCATTACTCAGTTTTCACTGTGCTGTGAATCAAATACATGGTCTCTACAACATGTACTATGTCTTACTGCAGAACAGATTAAGTTAATGTTTGGGAGATTAATACGATGCTGCGTTGTTTAGAATTAAGTACAATGTGTAGAAAAAAAGTGTGAGATTGTGTTTTTACATACCGCTTTTGGTGTTCCACTTGCTGGCTCGGTTCGAGTTCTAGAGGAAGAAATAAAGGTGATGAGAACTTAGAACAAAGCACTTGTACCCAACCAAAAGCAGTGGAAACAGATTATAAAACCTAAACATCAAGGCATTATGTTCTGATAGTCTAGTGAATGTGGAAATGTATTTGTATACATAAACTGTTCTCTCTTGGCACATTCAGTGCAAGTTAAAAAAAAAAAAAAATCCCATTTCTAGTTTGTCAGCAATTACTGTAAGACTTACAGCTCTAGAACACAACAGTGCCAGAGGAAGTCCTCAGATATTTTGACTCTGCTGTGTAAGCATCAAAACGATGAAGTCTGTGCTACAGCTTTGTGCTCTTAAATAATCAACCATCCAAATAGCGACCCTTGGTCGTTCCTCTGTAGCCAGTATGCCAGAAAGCCAGATCTGAGGCATAAGAATACCTGCCATATCCCACCCCGCCTCCCCCAAATGCAAGACACAGTCAAACACTGACAGACTCTTCTGAGATGGGAACACGCGTATCTCTCTTTACTGTAAAAGCAGTAAAAAGAAGAAAGATACACTCCGAATGCCTCTGTAAACTAATCTCCATAAAAAAAGTTAACACACTGCAACCCCTCACAGACTACAATGCTTTATGGGTACTTACATAACTCGTGTTTTGCTGGTAGTTTTAACTCCTCTAACAGGGACTCTTCTAACAATCACCGAGGAGTTCTTAGGAATCAGGGTGTTATCATCTGTGTATTCTGAAAACAACACCAATACCGAAGAAAACATTAGTCAGTTTGTAAGAATGTATATTAATATGTAATTACATAGCACCTGAGAGAACCCCTTCACAGACATAACAGCAAAATTTTATATGTAACATGACACTTCTGTCATCTCAACACACTAACAGAACCTTTCAAGAAGTCTTCAGGTTTGAGAATCAAACACCAGCAGCAAAACCTTTTCCATTCTTTTCAAACAGCTTGGATGCCAGCAGCAAAATGGTCTCAAAGGTCACTAAAGGAGAGTCTGCTCATGCATGAGGTTCTTTCCTGACCTAGCTCAAGTTGCTTTTGCTTCTGTTAGGCTACAAACCCGAGAGATCTTTGGAGAGAAACAAACCACAGCAAAGTCTCACCTGCATAAACCAGAGTCTAAAGTCTGACCAGCTTGCCCTGAAACAAAGCAGGCGCTCGGCTAAAGCATGAAAACTCTGCGCCGCTGCTTTCCGAGCTGTTCACTAAAAACGATTCCCCTGTGCTGCGAGTGCTGGGGACTGACAGAACACAGAAGAGAGCCGCCAGCTCTCTGTTTCTCGGGGTTTCATCCATCGACAGCCACACTGTCAGCTGCTCAGTGCTGTACATGTGAATGCAAATGGAACTGGCAGTGCTAGAATTTGGATCACAGAAACCTGAGGGGTTTTTTGAGCTTGCTTTCACACGGAGGGCAGAACTGACTCCAACTAAAGTGGTATCTCCTCTCTTAAGCTAATCATCTAGTTTGAATAAGCCAAAGGGACGTGAATTCTTTCAATTCACTTTTTGCAGAGCAGAGAGACTCAAATGAAATTAATTACGAAGACAAGTCTTCTGAAAAGCCTTTTGAAACCAGTGTGTGCCTGAAGGTCTCCATGCTTTGCCTTGGCTTACACCGTGTTCGTCTTTTGAAGAGGAGGAGCTACCTGAGGCACTTTGACTGAGTAAGCCTCAAATGTAAAGATCTCTCCATGAGTGAGCCTCAAATGTAAAGACGTCTCCATGAGAATGGTTTATATATTGTACTTACGCAAGCTGGATATGACTAAACGTTTTAAAGCACCATCAGCAGCCATGCCCTGTAATCTGCCTACAGTTTTACCTATTAAAAGCCCTTACCTTTGGAGGCAGAATCAGAACAATGGCCCGAAAGCCAAAGTTGCTGTGAAAGTACTAATGACAAAACCCAAAGCTTTTACAGAAGTCATACCCTGAAACCAACGCCTAGAGCTCTGCTCAAATGGGGAATCTCACCATTACACAGCCACCTGTCAGGAAAGGCCTGAGATGGGACTTTTTGATGTCGGAGGAGCTCAAACAGCACTGAGGCTGACAAGCAACGGGGAGATGATGGCAGCTGCAGCTCTGGAAGCCCAAAGCAGCTGTTTCCACCTGCTGAACGGAGTCATGCAGAGTGTTCTTTCTGGTCCAGATCACAAACCACCGGACTGAGATTTCAGAGGCACAGGATAAGTAACAGTGGCTCCACAAAAAGGCAGGAGTTTGCTACGCCTGTGCCCAGCTGAGGGTTGTGGTAGGTCTGCAGAAGATTGCAGGTGGCAGCACCTCTCCTCGAGGGAGGCTGTATATATGAGGACAGCAACCAGTGCACTTATTCGCCAATTCTGCAAGCCTGCAGAGGTCAGCTGGAATATGCACAACAGGTGTATGATGCAAAAAGAGGAATGGGTGCTCTTTTTGTATTTTATGACAATTCATTGACCATTAGAAGAGAAGCATTGACATCTGCCTTCTGAACAGACTGTCCTTGCATGCAGATATATATAGATAGAGAGAGGGATGCTTGTTTTCAATCTGCTTGTGAAGTGCACAGGGAGTGCCTCCAGCCATCTAATACCAGACTGATAGAAAAATTAATTCCCCTTAAAAGTCAATCAGTACACATTTAAATGGATCAACTGAAAACTGAAGAGTGACAATAACCTGGTGAAGTAAAGGCTTCATTTGCACAGGACACTTATCACGGCACATATTTGTATGTGGGACTTGAAGTATCCCACCAGCTGGGTCACTGAGGCAGAGAATTTGTGGAAGAGGGTTTACAAACAGCGGAGTACGCTGCCGAGGTAGTTCTGTGAAGGGACCTGACACCTGTTGGCTTTCATACATTCATTTTTCCTTCACGTCAATTAATTGAGTTCATTTTGGTGATGAAATCTGTGTCAGTGATGAAATCTGGTGAAGTCAAACAATGTAGACTTAAAAGTTAACTGTTTTGTTTTTAAATAGGAAAGGACTAAAGCTGGAGGATTATTCCTGAAGTCCCCGGAAATTTCTGTTTGCTCGCTTTGAATTTAACCGCTGCCAGCTTAGTCTAAGAGCTCTCAGACAAAACTGGCATCTGCCAGCAGGAGCCTGTTCCCCGCAGGCAGCAACATCCCATGTAGCTGCGGGGCCCTGGCAACTACCAGTGTCACTCTGCCTCGCCACGACTCCACATCTGCAGATTGAGCAGCGACATCACGCTCAACAGGGCTACTTTTCACGCTTGTCCAAGCAGAGCTCCAACAGAAATGTTCAACAAAGCTGGAGCCAACACCATTGTTGATTCCTACTCCCTTCTCGCACAAAACTTGTTTTACTGCCAGTGATGGCCAGTAAGTGGCTACTGGGCTTTTGCAAGCACTAGACGTTGCACATCGACCACGTAGTCTTCTACACCCAGCTCCGTGTCTAACAACAGATCGGAACGGCTCTGTGAGGTCCCCACACAAGCCACAGCTACCGATGGTGGCCGAATCGCACTGTCCCTTCCCACCCCACTGAATCGCTGGCGCCGCTTGCTCTCCCGGTTCCCTGCACGCCGGCGGGACGGGCCCCAGGCTGACTCACGCCACGTGGGGACAAGCCACAGAGAGCAGAGTGTGGCTCCCGCAGGCCGCGGCCGCCGCCAGCCGGGCAGTGCCCGAGGCCCCGTGCCTGCCGCCCCCACGCACCTTCTCTGGTCTGGGCGTTCATTATCTGCAGCTCGCAGTTGGCCACCTTCAGCTTCTGGCGGCCCATGATCTGACGCTTGAGGTCGCCCAGGGTGATGTTGAGGCCGCTGAAGGTGACCGTGTCGTAGTGCAGCAGGGAAGAGAACTTATAATGCACGCACGGCATGGCTGCTGTTCCACTCACTGGCTCGGTTCGAGTTCTAGAAGAAGAAATAAAGGTGATGAGAACTTAGAACAAAGCACTTGTACCCAACCAAAAGCAGTGAAAACAGATTATAAAACCTAAACATCAAAACACTATGTTCTGATATGTTCATTATGTTCTGACGGTAAGGACTTTGTGAGTCCCAGCCGGGAATGGCCTAACAGCCCATGTGGGCCTAGGACTCAAAAGATGGTGCAAGTCCATCACAGAGAATGGGATTTTGCCATCTACGTGCCAGTACAGGCATCCAGAAGGTAACTGCTGCCTTTATGACACTCTTCAGCAAAAATGTTTATTTTGTTTGGTGCTTCCAAGCTTACGCCAAGCGAATACGGCCAGTGGGTTCCTCTCTCTCCGAGGGCCATCTATTCAGAAGATGAAAAGCCAGGAAAACAATCCCCCGTCTCCGCAAAAGGAGGCTGGTGCTCTGTGAGGAGCCAGGGCTCTGACACGTGTACATTGACCCTCCTGCTCCGAGGGGGAGCCGCTGCCCACGGCTGGGCCACCCGCCGCCCCGCGCTGCGCCTCAGGGACTTCACCTCGAGGAACAGCTCTGGCTTCCTCAGTTATTAACCTCAGCTACTACTGCTGTGCTTGTCGGAAACCATGCCGGGACACAACTACTGAACAAAACTGACCCGAGTAAGCAGGTGACATTTTGATGGGGCTTTGGAGCCCAACAATAATTAATTGGTCTCTTCCAAGCCCACCAAACCCTTAAGCACACGAACCGTTTTACTGAGGTGATAACCACGGGAGGGAGAGGCCACAGTCTCTCCAAATCACCTCGTATCTTTGCTGAAAAATCTGCAGGACCCTTTCAGCCCTGGCCATCTGACCTCAGTGAGACCACCGCTCACCTTGTCCCACGGATGCACCGCTCACATTCACCTGGGTTTTGTTTCAAAAGCTTCACACTACTTCCTTTACTCTTTGTCTCACCTGACTGTTGAACCTTTGTCTAACCTCACTGTTTGGCTGCTCTGAAACTCACAACCTGCAGCTCTGAAGCCGGACAACAACAAGGGGAAGGCCTGAGGCCAGCGGCCCCGCTCCCAGCACACGTCGTCACCGCGGCGCAGGGGCCCGGGATGCGCAGAGTTGCTGGGTTCAAGGTGCCGACCTGCACCCGACGGCTCCCCCCGGCCAAACCCCTTACCCAGAACCACCGCTCTGCCCACGCCAAGCACCGGGAAACACCTTCAGGGCTTCCAGCTGTTTGCCGTGCTCAATTCTGAGTCCTTATTCTTACAGAATTGAAAGGCCGGGGGCCGTGAAACAAGCACGGCCACCCAGTTCACCCAGTTCACGCGCAAGGCGTGACCCCGACTGCACCGCGGCCCCCATGTACCCCCTGCCGCCACCCCCCGGGACCGCGTGGGAGGGACAGCGACCAGACCGGCCCCCGGACCCCACCCCCCTCCCCGGAGCATGCCCGGACCGGCCCTGGGCCCTCTGAAGCCCCCCCTTGAGCCCCTGCCAGCCCCCAGAGCCAGGCCCTGGGCCCTCCGGAGTCCTCCCGGTGCAATCCTGGGCCCTCTGGAGCCCCCCTGAGCACCCTGCCCGGAGCCCCCAAGCCCATCCCCGGGCCCCCCAGAGCTCCCCCCCGGCCCCACTCACCACAGCAGCCGGGTCGCCGGGTCCTGATGCTGCTCGCTGTCTCCTCCTCCTCCCTGATAGCCTCCTCCTCCTCCTTATGGATCACCTCCTCCTCCTCCTCACTGATCGCCTCCTCCTCCTCACTATTCGCCTCCTCCTCCTCCTCACTACTCGTCTCCTCCTCCTCCTCACTAGTCACCTCCTCCTCCTCAAATGATCGCCGCTGCCCTGGCACTGCTGGTAGCATCCCGGGCGTTACTAGGACACAGCGGGGGCGGGGCTTCGCTCAGCCAATGGCGGCAGTGCTGCCCTGGTTGCTAGGAAACCGGGCAGGGGCGGGGCTTCGCTCAGCCAATAGCAGCAGTGCTGCTGCCCAGGTTGCTAGGAGACAGATTGGGGTGGTGCCCTGGTTGCTAGGAAACCGGGTGGGGGCGGGGCTTCGTTCAGCCAATAGCAGCAGTGTTGCTGCCCAGGTTGCTAGGAGCCGGATGGGGGCGGGGCTTCGCTCGGTCAATGGCGGCAGTGCTGCCCGGCCTTTATTCTGTCTTTGCTGACTGAACAATCGCAGTGATGGACAAGGAGCCTGCTGAGGTCCTGACCAGACCGACCCTGACAAAGTCTGGCACTCCCACACAGTGAGAGAGCTGTAAACGTCATTCACAGTAAAAGCTGTGGGGAAAGTCACGAATCATCTCCCATTCTGCAAGCCAAATTCTTGACTGTTTTCTCACTACTGCTGATTTAACTGTAAATTGCTTCAAAATAACACTTAAAATTCTTAACTTTTCACACCAGGAATTTCGTCGTGCCGTAAGAGAAGCATTGTGCTGAGAAGGCACTATGAACATACCGCAATATTTACATATATGCATTTTGTCTTCCCTTAGATGAAGTTATTTCGTAATTTGAAGAAGGATTTTTGCTTTTATCCTGATCAGACATTTAAGTGCCAGCCCCCTGCTACAGCTGCAGCAGAAGTATTCAAGCTGTTTCAGCACCAAATTAAACTTTCACTTTCCACTTGGCCGTTATTTTTTCCTTCCTCTTAATTTTTATATTTAAACAAACAGTTGAAGTATTTGCTTACCTGGGGAAAAACAGTGCTATCCTTCTCCTGTTATGATAAGCTACTGATCTGAAGGATGAGACCCCCACGAAGTTATTTAGAAGAGTGGGAAGAATTTGAGAGTCATATGTTGGATGTTCTTTGGCTGGCCAAAACTGAGGAGGGGGAAGAAGACCTACAGGGAGCTCAAGGGAAGCACAAGAGACCATCTGGGAGCCAGCAGCGTGATGGGGGCATAAGACAGCGCTGCACTGCCGTGTGTCAGGCACAGTGTTTTCAGGAACTGCAGAGGAGAGTTAATGCCACTGTCGAGAGCACAGCTCGTCTGACGTGGTGGCCCTGCTGGTCCTTCACGTACCGGAAAGATGAACTGTCCCTGGAAGAACTGTCGAGGAGAGCTGCGGGGATCGCTGGGACATGGGAGATGGACATGCGTGCTGACGTCAGCAGTGCGGGATTTGCTTGGGCCAGAAAAGCAAGTGGGAGAAGAGTGGGGTGACTGCTGTAAATGCAGAAGAGGGAAACAACACTTAGGGAGAACACTTACTAAGACTGAAGGGTGTGGGCACCTGAAAAAATGTGTACTGCCTGGCCCTGAGTAACTTTAAGTTGCAAACTGGAAGAAAACTTCTTAATGCTTAGAAGATTTGGGTTCTGCAAGAGCCTTCCAAGGGAAATAAAGAAAGGAGGAAGCAACCAGCCAACCCCTGACTGCTCACTATGGAGCTCAGTCACCTTTTGATGGGCCTGGAGATCTCTTCCAGTCTCTCCTTCCTCCAAATTAACTGCCTCTGCGGGCATTGACTTTCAAGATACATGTTCCCTCTTCACTTTTTAATTGCTCTGATGTCTTCTTGCTTGAAACACTGAACAGTTGCTGATCAAGTATTTTGATGGCAAAAAGCGCTATGCTGACAGGATCGTTTCACTTGTGAATTCTGCTTAGGTACCAACTCAGATAATGTGGTTTCATATAGCAAGAATTACACTTTTTAACCAGTTAACAAGCACGGGAAGGACTTTACCATGTTTGAACTCCTCTACCATTACCACTGGCATTGATGCAGATCCCTTGTGTGCAGAGTTCTGCTGTGGAGAGCCTGGGGCGAGGATCCCCATTACATGGTACTGGTCTGAGGGGTTCACCTGGGATGTTCAAACAATTGTGCTTAGCATCAGTTTAGGTTAGAAGAAAGTTTAAAGGCTTCTGAATTCAATTGGTTACACACCCTACGGTCCTATAGTGGTATATTAAGATTACTGTCTTTGGGTTGTGTCAGCAGTGCAGGATTTGGCCATTCCCTACACAAGAAAAGCCAGTAACTGCCCATCTAAAACTCTGCCATGTAATTCAGGGTAGGACTGAATGTTGTCAATGTAAATCTTATATAAAGAACTACCTCTAGAAGTGTTACTTCTTTCTGCAAATTAAAATAATCAATAGCTCTTATCATTTTGAAAAAGAAGAACTTGTTCACAAGAGCAGAAGCCAAAGCATTTGGATAGAGTGGACATGTTCTTGCTGCCAGCGTTGCCCAGGAAACCCCACCAAGAAATCCCAGCAGGTTGGAGTAAATGCCATGTCCTAGAGCGGATACACTGGAGTTAGCCTGCAGTCTTTCAATACCCAAGGATATTTCTTCCAATTTCCAGCATCAACTTCACAATCTATAGAATACTCAGTACACTTCAGCCTCGAAGTCAGTTGTTATTACAGTGCAAGGAGGCCAAAACTGTTGGTCCTTAACAGTGATGAGAAAAAGGATCATTACCACACCACTTCCCAAAATACCGCTACTCTGAAATTTGCCTACAGCTACTGCTTCACTCCAACTTCCCTTAAGAAAAAAATTCTGCCATTCTTCTAGCACTTGCTCTAGCCACATGCACAAACAATACTTTCTTATTCCTCATGGATCAAACTTTTATACTTAGCTTGGCTTTTTCACCATCTGTAGTCAGGTTCCTGATAAGCAGTAAAGCACCTTGTCTTGCAGGCACTCCCCTCTTCTCCCCACTCTACCCCCATTAAAAAACACACCCACTCTACCCCATGGACAGACCTTGAATCTAAACTAAAAAACATGTTTTGTTTGAAAACTGTCATTGAAATGGCTATCCAAAGCTGAAGTACTTCTAATGGTCTTATCTTTTCAGCATGAGGTGCCTCTGAAAAGCTTAAAGATTACAAACAATCACCTTACTCACATTTTGCCCACAGTTTAATCGCACGGAGCGTGAGCCAGAAGTTCTCTTCACTTGGCACTACATGTAGCATTTCATCGGTAACTCTAAGAAAAAAGTTGAAGGACAGAAGTTCCTAGTAACAGGTACAGATCTGTTTTATGCTAGGCTGGATCAATAGCTTACAAGTTTGGATTCCTCGCTTTGTAGTATGTTTATAGATTACACATAACATTCAGTATCCCTCCAGGTAACTGGTGCCCTCAACAGCTTTGTCACAGTTTATAGACTATCGCCAACCCTTTTTAATAAGGCCTTTCTAGAGGATTCCGACAGCCAGGTTTCTTTCGACAGCCAGGAACAATCAAACCAGTCACTGTTAAACAGTGAGCAAGTTAGGCTTCGGGTATTTTAAATATCTTCCCTATCAAGTGCTCTGCCTATTCACCTGAAGCAGTCTCTGTGGCAAACTGGAACAATGCACACACCCTGATCCAAGAAACATGAAATACAGGTCTATCTAAACACACAGCTCCTTGAAACATCTAAATTTAAGCCCACTCGCCACCTCCTCAGATCTCAAGTACACAGGAGATCAGCTTATGCACCTTGTACAGAAACTGGAGTTGTGTCATGAGCATTCTAGACCAACGTGGGGGACATCTCATGGATGGGAATGTCCCCAACAGCCACCTTGGTGTCCCCATGTCCCCTCCCATGCCCAGGGTGATGATTTGGGGACCTCCAGAAGACCCTGGGGGGTGTGTGTGGGGTGTCCCCATGGCCCCCCGGGGTGTCCCCCATCCTGGTCGATGCCATGGATGGACAAGTGGAGGCTGTTGGTGGCCTTCCTTGTCAGCCTGGTGTTGTCCCCTTCCTGAGGGGTGGGGGGGGACACACGGGTGACAACAGGCTCTCCAAATCTGAGGGGAGTGGTTGTGGGGGTCACTGGGACACACCCCCTTCCCAGGTGTCCTCGAGAGCTTGGGGGTGCAGGGATAGGGGTGTGGCATCGGTGGGACCCCCCCCACAAAAACCCTGCAGGGGATGGTGGGGACAGCAGGGACACAGTCTGTGGGGCCACTGGGGGGTGTGGGGGGGTGACAGTGCTGGGACCCCCCAAAGTTCCTGCAGGGGAAAGCAGGGATGTGGAGGAGGGGTTTGGGGGTCCCAGTGGGGGAACTGGGGGTGTAGGAGGAGGGGTGACATCACTGGGACCTCCCCCAGACCCCTGCAGGGGACAGTAGGGATGGAGGGGATCCCAAATGGGGAACTGAGGGTCTCTGGGGGGTTAAGGCAGAGTCTGCCCAATTTTGGGGGGGGGTCCTGGGGAGATTTTGGTGGTCTCAGAGGGGCTTAGGGGTCCCAGGGGGTTGAGGGGGGTCCCCCTGATTTTGGGGAGCCTTGGGGATTTTGGGGGTCCTAGGGGGAGCTTGAGGGGGTCCCCACTATTTTGGGCAGCCTCAAGGGGTTTCTGGGGGTCCCCAGCGATTTTGGGGGGCTTGGGGGGGAGTCGGTGGTTCCAAGGGGACAAGACTGCTAGAGAAGAAAAAAGAAGCTCTTCTCTTCAGCACCAACCATCTGCCCACCACCCACCGCCCCCAAAAAAGCACCCTCCTTCACTGTTCCCCTTTAATCCTTCATTCTGCAAAGCTGCGTGGCAGCGACGTTATGATGAAGTGATAAAGAGCTTACTTTGGAGCTGGAGGAGGAAAAAACCCACAGAGTCCTCTCAGGTCTCATTTCAAGGACCGAGAAACCTTAAAACATGGAGAGGGAATCTACTTGCTGCATCACGAGTTTGTCAGCAACCTGCTGCTATTTCTTCGCCAAAAACTCCTGCAACTAACCTGTGGTGTATTTTCTTAAGGTGTATGTCTTTAATAACCATTGCCTCTTTGTACCTTTCCTGATTTTTTCTTATCTTTCATTTCTTCAGCTTTCTGAGGCATACAATATGAGAAAGAAAACATAGAAGTGAGCTGTCTGCTGTATTGACCAACCAAGTTCATTTCCAGCGACCTGACATGGCTTGTAATATGCAACACACCTAATTAAAGACACACCAAGCCAGGTTTCCCTCTACCCTATGTTGGTTATCGTTTGAAATCATGTCTTAGTATTTTTATTAAATGTAAAAAAAAGGTGACTTGTATTACTACAAGTAAACTCAATATAAACTCAATTGAGTTAGAATTCAACAGCACAGGCAAAGTACTAATCAGAGAAAATCCCCGAGTCAGGAGCAGGGGCAGGAAGAACGTGATCTTCCCTCGCAGTACGTATATGAACTTCTAGAGCAAGGGAACCTTGGACCTCAAAAAAACCCGCAAAAAAAAAAAAAAAAAAAAAAAAAAAAGAAGTTAATTCTAAACAGTCACTCTCCCTATTTTTTTCCTCCAAATTTGTTTTGGTTTTTCACTCTCCATATGCTTAAGTCAAAGCTGCTTTCAGGTGAAGGGTGTCACTGCAGAGAAGCTTTAGGAAAAGAGACACCTGCTCCTCAGCAACTGCTGCCAAATTGTAACTCTCAGTCAACTGTAATCTCTGACCGAGTTGAGCTAGTAACCTACATGTGGAACTCCTCTCCCTCCTAACCCCTGGAATCACCCAATCCATCTGGAGAGGGGCAGTGCAGATCCTCCCGATTCCTCTAGACAGCCAGCGTCTCCGTTACAGACATGTAAAGCAGTTACCTGGAAAACAAACGCCTGCGTTCCTTTGGAGTCTTTTTAGGTTCCATCCGTTCCTGAGCACAATCCTCTGTAAACTCATCAAGTCTGGACGACTTCTTTTCCCTGTTAAAATAAGTTTGACCTTTACTATACAATTATAGCTTGACCTTTATTACAAAAAAGACACCAAGAAACCACATGGCCAATATGAGGAAATGCATACTGCTTGCAGATGCAAAGGTGGACGTGCTATTTAAGCAAAACCAGTTTAGAATTCCTACAAGTCTTAGGGGAAGTTTCAGGATGACATTCGTCTTGTTTTAGTTTTGCATGTTCACCATCCGCACCGAGAAAGTCTATTGGAGCAAACACGCTGTGTCAGTTTTGCTGATGTCAGATGCACTCGAGTGTAACTGCCGTCCGACAGGCCATCGAAACACAGGCATGAAAAACAGCCCAACTTCATTGAGCCAACCCCCCACTCTTCTTTAAGTCTCGTTGTTCTCTGTCAAACTCCTCCCTAGACAAGGGAGGCCAAAGGCACCCTGCTGTGTCACAAATCGCAGCAGGACCAGGGGAGCGACGGTCCCCCTGTCCTCGGCTCGGGTGAGGCCGCACCTCGAATACCGTGTTCGGTTTTGGGCCCCTCACTACAAGACAGACACTGAGGGGCTGGAGTGCGTCCAGACAAGAGCAACGAAGGTGGTGAAGGCTCTAGAGAACAAGTCCTGTGAGGAGCGGCTGAGGGAACTGGGGGTGTTTAGCCTGGGGAAGAGGAGGCTGCGGGGAGACCTCCTCACTCTCCACAACTCCCTGAAAGGACGTTGTAGCAAGGTGGGTGTTGGTCTCTTTTCCCAAGTAACAAGCGATAGGAGGAGAAGCAACGGCCTCAAGTTGCACCAGGGGAGGTTTAGATCAGCTATTGGGGAACATTTCTCCACTGAAAGGGTTGTCAAGCATTCGAACAGGCTGCCCAAGGAGGTGGTTGAGTCACCATCCACGGGTACATGTGCCTAAGTTGAGAACAAGAAGTGCTCGCCACCATGCTCCTCCTTCGTTCGCTTTCCTCTACTAAAACACCAGAATCACTGCCTAAGGCGAAAGAAAACTTACCTTCTCTTCCCACATACCGCGGATTGACAGGGGGGAAGATTGAGGAAGTCCCGTGGCAGCCACCAGCGCAGCAGGACGGGTAAGAGCCACGAGTGCTGGTGGAGGTGCTGGTGGCTGCTGCTGCTGCCTCTGCTTACAGAGCCTCTGTGCGTAACCAGTTCCAGTTTTGAAGTTGTTCACAGCCTAGAGGCAGAAAAACATTTACAAAGAGGTAACATGAACCTTCTGTAGCTCTATGAACAAAAGCCTCCACAGAGTAAAATTACTTCTGTGTTATACTATCAATCCTAAAATAAACCAACATACAGACATATTCAGTTTAGATATCAGGAAGAAATTCCTCCCTGTGAGGGTGGTGAGACACTGGCACAGGTTGCCCAGAGAAGCTGTGGCTGCCCCCTCCCTGGAAGGGTTCAAGGCCAGGTTGGACGGGCCTTTGGGCAACCTGGGCTAGTGGAAGGTGTCCCTGCCCGTGGCAGCGGGGTTGGGACTGGATGGGCTTTAAGTTCCCTTCCAAGCCAAACCCTTCTGTGATATATGAACACATCCCATTAAGGATTGGTAACTCAGAGTATCTGTATATACAGTACTTCAGTGTTAACACTGAATTTGAAACTGAGGCAATCCTGTTAAACAAAAGCGTGACCTGAATTTGCCAGCTTGTCTCTCAAGAGTTGTCAGCTTCTGTAACAACAGGTAACGTAATTGCAAAGTGAATTTAGCCTTATTCCATTTAGCCTCCTTGAAGGAGATGTAAAGTAGTATTTTCTTCCCTTTCACCTAATTGACTGATCAGACTTTTCTTACAAACAGTTTACCTGAAAGTCACTAAAAGTCACTGCATTACCTGGGCGTAGGCACTTGCTGGCAATTAAAGCACCACGAGAAACATCTGCCTGATGACACGCTGGGCATGTATGTTCCTCACATTCCAGTCATGCTGTCCTAATACCTGGGTATAATCAGAATCATCAAAACAGGTTTTAACAAACATGGGAGTAACACTTACATTCGTCACAATAACTGTTTCCACAGTAGGGAGTAACAACTGAGCTGGTCATGATTTCTTTACAAATGAAACATAAGAGCTCCTCTGGAACAGGATTATCTGAGGAGGAGCAGGAGGAGGAAGAGGAAGAGGACGGCTCCTCGGGTAAAAAGGGAGGCTTTTCATAAAGTTATCGACATGAACTGTATGATGGCTTCTTAGCATCAATATTTGGACACAGACATGCAAACTGTCCATCAACTGAATTCCAAAGTCTGTGGCTTAATTGCTGGGCAATTCCCCAAGGAAAAAATACCTATCAAAAGCCAACAGTAAGACAGAAATCTCTTTCCGTTCCATATGGTAAAAGATACAGCGAATCCTGAAAAAAGGAATAGATATTAGACAGGGAAAGCCTGTACAATTGCAGGCCAAGCAACAAAACGTTCAGTGCTTTGATGACTTTTTAAATTTATTTCATCACCAGAAACATGGAAACATTTGCAATAGCAACACTTGGGTCAGTTTAAAATCTTGCTAAGGCTGAAGTACACCAACTTCAGTAAGACTTTTTTTTTACAGATGTGTAAATATGCTCACCATTTAAGCTTCATACGCATCTCCTATCCAGGCTTCTCAGCTGCCAGTCATCTCCGAGATCAAGATTATCAGAAACAGTTTGCACAGACGGTCTTGCAAACACCAGATCAATCTTAAGAGGAAAAAAAGTGCCAACCGTGAGTTAGAATGCTACACTGTTTGTGAACAGCACACCAGTGGGGGACAGTTAGTCAAGTCTAAAAGGAGTGGTTAACATTTGCATCTAGAACTATGTGACTATAGATACATCTCCCAAGAGATTTATTTGCCAAAGAACTCAAGAAAATTGCTAGAAGTTTAATATTTATTTACAAAACCCTTCATTTACAAACCCCCCTTTCTTTTTAAGCTAGGGAAAGGAAGGGGATTTTAAGTTGAAAAAGATTACCCTAAACTTAGAATTTCCATTAAAAGGGAACTTAAAATTAATCATAGAATTAAGACCTAAGTTCAACCACCTCAGCTACACTTCAGCAAAGGAGAGAGCATTTTCTCTATGCAGTAAGCCCTTTTGATCCTGAAGCATCTGGTTCATAGCACAGTCTGAGGCAAGAAAGTTATTCTGTGAATGTCTGCACCAGACAAAGGCCACAACAAGGTCACGGAACAAGTGACTTCATGAGAGTGGTACCAAGCAGTGACTTGCTTAGGTACTACAGCACGCAGGTCTCCAGTCACCGGGTAAGAGGCAGTCAAGATACAAGGATTCCTGCAGCTGACAAACCCAGGCAGGAGTCACATGAGTACTTTTACTTGCCATTTCCCAGATTGTCTCATGACCACTTCACTTCTGATTTGCAACAAAGCATTTAGTCTGCCGACATGATTCACACAGTGAACTACCCCATACCCATCCCTCTGTAGAAAGCCAGCTTGTCAGAGCTGGGAGGAGTCAGCAAGGACCCTGCCTCTGCTCCCACTCTGCACAGTCCCTGGCAGATAAGTGCCGTTCCAGCAGGCTCCCCCGCTCTAAGCACAGGGCAGAAAGGGGTGTCCCTGATGTCCCCCCACCTGCCAGGCTCCCTGGGGGCTTATTTTCCTATAAGCTCTGATTTTACTGCAGCGTCTTCTCCTGGGATCGGCTGTTTCCGAAATACACTCTAAGGTACCAATAACCTTGTAAAACAGCATGGTCACAGCTCCCTGGAGAAGTTCTCCTGTTCCAAAGGAAAAAAAAAGCGCAAGACGCTTACCTCAAAGCCATCAAACTCAAACTTGACAACTGGTACATACGCATCTTCGACTGCCTGTAAAGGAGCGGATGACTGTGTAAGAAAATATTTTTTGCTACTTTCATGTTCTTCCTAAACTGTGATAAACTACAGAATTTACACTGCTAAACTACTTAGTATAACGACCGAGTTGCTTCCAAACCAAAAAAATTGTTAGCAGTATGGCACTAATACTGGCTTTAAAAAGTTCCTTAGCCAAGCGATTCAGAGGCTGATCCTGTGCTGTAATGAACCAGCAGTGCACAACGAGCCATCAGTGTCAGTGCTGGTAAGGCACTTACCTTGGCAGTGAGGAAGAAAAGTAAGAGATTTCTGTAGCTAACTTACCATTGGTTAACATCCAGAGAAATCGAAAAAGTTCTGTCCACATCTGACAGTGCGCACTACCCTTCCTTATTTTGATTTTCTACCGTGCCTGAGGGGCTCTCAGATACCTTATGGGACAGTTTTCAGTGCTGCAGACCCCTTGTCAGAACTGTGCCACAGCCCACTGAGAGTCTGTTCTCAGGGGACAGTCATCCCAGCAAAGGCCCATTCGCTGTGCGCATGAAGTCTTTCCAAATGTCTGCACGAGGAAGACCAGGCTAAGAGGAACACTTCTCAGGAGCTCAGTGTCACAGGCGAGGTGCGCAATACATCACTCGGGGGTGATTTTACAAAGCAGTCTGCACGTTCACAGCGCAGCCCCTACTCGCTTGATGTCAAGCTGACAGCGTGCGTCCCTTCCGCAACGGCTCAGGCTGAGTGGCCAGAGAGGAACAGGGCCAGGGGAGAATGAACTAGAGGTTCGAAAGTGCATCCAGAGGGACACCACGGCGAAGGCGCTGACAGAAGCCCTTCCACATCCCCTTCAACTGCCTTAGCTTTCAGGCTGCCCCTTCTTCTTCCTGCCCCTTACTAGACCTAAGATTAAAGCAAGTCTAGGGACAACCTTGCTTTCTGATACAGCTGACTCATTCTCAAACCACAGGCAAGGGAGAAGTTTACTGATACAAGGAAATGATCACCTGCTGTGCACCTTATTTACTTATAGCAACATATAGCAACTTATAACGATTTCTGAATATTGCTTAATAATCCTGCTTGCCCTGACTGTTCTGTGGAAATTTAGCAAGAACTACAATGTTGAGCAAAAATAAGAGACATGTCCTTGGAAAGCAGATGGGTTCTAGCAAGTTTAGTCTTTGTAGTGGATAGATAGCCATGTATGGATGGTAGAAACTAATAGACTGGTGCTTTTAGATAAGATAGAGGTGGTAAACCAGCGGGAACCACTCTTGTTGTTCAAGAAATTGGCTAAGAGAATCTGCCATGCTCCGAGGAAAAGTACAAGGTGAGGAGGACTGTGAGCCTTCCTCCAACAGACCCCCGGAGACGCCCACCAGGAGGCAATGCGCAGGTGCAAAGAGAACATAAACTGCTGACACCAGCCTCTAGAGCTAACCCAGCCTCACTTATGCATATGGATGTTTGTGTTATGTAATCCAATGAATATGTATATCCACACTCTAGAAGTTTCTGGTAAAATGTGCTGTTGGGGTGCAAGCTTTGTGGAGAAATCCCCTTGCACCCTGATGCCGGACTGGTGCTTTATAACTCTCTCTGAGTTGTAGAGTCTGTTTCTGCGAATCAGGTGAAACAGAAATTCTGGGGTAAAACTGGGGGATTTGGTGGTCAAACATCAGTCTGGGGAACAAGGGCCATTTTGGTGTGAAAAGGGGGGGTTTGGGATCGGGGGGAGTCACCCTGCAGCACCCAGCTGAGGGTGGCCCTGGTGATGGTGGAGGCGCTGTCCCCCACCCCCATGGCGTCCCAGCACTGGTACTGGAGGTAGCCGGGGCTGACACTCTTGGGGTACCCCTGGGGCAGCAGCACCTGTGGGGGGGGGGATGGGGACAGGTACCCCTGGGAACCCCAGGAATCCCAAATCCCCCCTGCAACCCACCCAAACTGCATTTGCCACCCCCAGGTCCCTCCAAAACACCCTCAGTCCCCCCAACACCCCCCAACCTCATTAGTGCCCCCCCAGATCCTATTGCCCCCCCAGTTATCCATTTTACCCCCCAAAACCCCAAATACCTCCCCAGAACCCTACCAGCCCACCCCCAGGTCTCCCCTAAGCCCCATTACCCCCCCAGGAGACCCCCAGGTCCCAAATAACACCCCCCAGCAACAAGACCCTCTCCCAGACCCCAATACCCCCCTCAAGACACCCCCAGGACCCCAATATCTCCCCCAGAAGCCCCTCCAGGATGTCCCCAATCCCCCCCCCCCCCCCCACCCCGGACACCAATATCTCCCTCAAGACCCGCCTCGAGGACCCCAATAACCCTCCCAAACCCCTCCAGGACCCCCACCCACCCACAACTCCATTACACTCCCTCTAGGACCCAAATAATCCCACCCCCCAGGACCCCAATAACCCCCACGACTCCCACAGAACCCCAATAACACCCCCCCAATAATCCCCCCAGGTCCCTAATCCCCCCTCACGGCACAGGCAGGAGTGTGGGCAGGTGCTGGGGGGGGGACAACGTGCTGGAGCCCCCCCGGGCGTCCCCCTGGCCCCCACAGGGCCTACTTCCTGTCGACAGTCTGCGAGGGCTCTATGGTCTGCAGTGAGGCGGCCTAGGCAGGAGGTCCTCCAGCTCTCTGTGGTCTCCACTGAGGGATGTTCCAGGCAGAGATTTGGTTCACCCAGCAAGTGGGAATTCCTCCTTTTAAAACACTCGCTTTGCTCTGGATGGCTGAATGAATTTTTCTCCTGCAAAGGTGGCACCAGAACCAGCCCCAGCACCAGCACCATCACTAGAGGTGGTGGCTCCGGCCTAGCAGTGGGTGAGTGCAGGGGCTGGGGCCGATTTCCCTGAGGGGGTGGTGGGATTGCCGGGGAGGGGGCAAGCTTTGGTCTAAAAACCCAAACTTTTTCATGGGTCTGAATTTTTTTCAAAAAAAAAAGGTTTGTTGTCACAGTTCAGGCAGTTCAGACGTTCTGATGTGTGACTGTGCTTGTCCTTTTACCTTGAACTTAGTGGGGTTTTGCTGTCTGTAAGGGTCTGTTCTGTCTGTGGGGTTTAGCTGTCAGGTTACCCCAGGGAAAGTGAATTTTAGCCCTTTATTTTTACTTCAAGTATGAAAGAAGTGACGCATTTAACATTTTCTGCTCTCTGTGGTGATTTGGGCTGGGTGGGTTCAATCTGATGCAACACCTCAGAGTGGTGCCTCAGAGGGTGCCAGTCACCAGAGCCAAGAGGTGCTGATCAGAAACCGGCATTAAGCCCGAGGGCGAGAGCTGGCCCAGGCGGGCTCTTGCCTTCGGGCTGTGGGACAGTTTTTCCCAGCTCGGAGGTGCTGGGAGAGATGTGGGGGGGTGAGCAGGGGGGTGTGCTGGAGCCCAGCCCCTTTGCAGAGCCCTGCTGCTCCTCTGGCTTTCTGGACAAAGTTCAGTTTCTGTGCTGAGCTTCTAATTTGCACCTTTCCCAAAAGACAAATCCTGTTTGTTTCAAGTTGGAACGACCTGCTCTGCTTTCAGAAAAGAATCTCTTGACATCTGCAGGCAGAGCAGAAGTCTCACACAATGAAGGTACAAGAAGTAATTGAAAAGTAATTAAAGGACAAGTTTCTGTGTGCTGGGATCCTGGGAGTGCTTCTGGTTGTGAAATCCGGCAGCACCACTTGCTCTCAGACTGCCAACAGCCGGCAGACCTCCTGCCGTGGGTGGCACTGCTTCAGCCTCCCCCGTCAGCTGCTCCTTCATCTCCACCTCTCTGCTCTGCACCAGCTCTGCATAAAATGGTCGCTTTTCACTGCATGTGGCTGTGGATTGCTGTAAACGTGATGTAACTGGTTGCCACTGTGTTTCTTTTCAAGCTTGTCCCGCCCGATGTGCTGTCAGTCTGCAGATCGTCACCTCGTTCCTAGGTGAGTGTTGGGGCTTCTCCTGGGGTCTCCTGTGCATCTTCTTAAATGTTGACAAAATGCCCATGTGAAAATAGAATTAATCATCAGAATAATTGATAAGGAAGAATTAATCAAGATTTAAACAAAAACAGGCTCCTGTCCACAACACTTGAGTAGTTCATCTTGCCTGTTTTTTCTTCCTGTTGCCTTCAAGCTCCTGTTCAGTTCTGCTTTGCCCTGCATCTCTGCTTGTTCTTGTCCCGATTTCATGTAGCCAGGCAGACCGACTTCCTCCTTCTCCTTTTCCCTGGTTTTCTCCCTGTGAAATCTGTTTTCTGTAATTGCCTGGTCTTTGTGGAAACACATTTAAAAACTGCTCTCGCAGGTTCCCCCCTTTCAGGAGGTGCCTGTGGCTGCAGGGATGCCGTGTGAAGCAGGTGGGACAGGGCTGGTGTCTGCTTCGGGTTGGGGTTTGCACCCCTCGGGTGCTGCGGAGAAGCAGGGTGCTGTGGGCTCGCGGCGGTAGCTCGGGTTCGGAGCAGAACCTGGTCTTCGGGGAAAACATGAGTTTTCCTGAAGTGACTCCCTGTCCCTAAGGCTGGCTGGTGGCCTGCAGCCGGTGTGTGCCCTGTGCCGGGGAGCTGGCCGGGGGGCTGGCCGGGGAGCAGAGAGGTCTGACAGCACCTTCCTGGGGCTCTGGCTGGGACAGGCTGGGGAGGTCTTGCGCTTTGTGTGTGGTGGTCAGGGGAGGCGATGCAGCAGGTGGAGCCGGCTCGTCTCTGATCAACCTTTTGAGGCAATTCCTGTTGTTGTTTTACGTTTTAGGACAGTTAACTGAAATCTTGTTTTATAACTTATTGCTGATCGACAGGAAAAATGCAACACCTCAGAATGGCAGTACTCAGAGGTGGGCTGCATCTGGATCCAGGGGATGCTCCTCTGTCCTTAGAACTTAAGGAAGGAAGCTTGCAGGTGTCAGTAGTGCTGCTGCTGAGGGGATTGGGTTTTCCAGAGCTGGGGGGCAGATTCTTACCCTGTCTATACTGCGTCTGCACTGTGAAAGCTTGTGCACAGTAATGCCTTGCTGTCTGTCCCTTCTGTTTCAGAGTTCTGCTGTCAGTTATTTAATACCCTGCTCTGGTTACTGTTGTCATGGTCCTGTTTTCCTTCATCCTTCACTGACCTTGCTGAGTAGCAGGCATCTGAAGGTGGTGATGAAAATGTGATGGATCAGACAAGGCAGCAGGACCACTGGCAGTGAAAGAGTTGTCAGGTGTTCAGTGTCACAGGAGAAGCAGCTGAGAGGTTTCAGAATGGTGATCTGTTTGAAGATGGGTCACACAGGGTCACCAGGACATCATGAAGTTTAATTTTGTGTTATAAAGGGATTTTCCACTCTAAACCTCAGGCAAGTAGCAGTTATTTCTTGGAATATTAAAAGCAGTTAGAATCTCCTCTACTACTTCTGTCATTACCAGGTGTTGAATTGGCAGCTGACAACCCCAGAGGTCTCGCTTCTGTCTCACCATCTTCCACATCACACCAGCTGTTCCTGTGTGGTCCGGCTGTGTGCATTGCTGAAGTGCCTGCACACATTCCTCTCTATCCCATTGTTTCCTACGGGCAAAATGGAATTGGGAACAGTCGCACTTTGGGGATTCCATCCTGGGCAGGCGATGGGATGTGCCTGAAACTGTAGTTTGACTGTGTGTGGAATTATTGTAGAACCAGAGTGTAGGGTTGGGGAGTCAAAATGTTTCAGCAGCAATGAAGAGAGAAGTATGGGAAGGTTTCAGCTGCCAGCCTGCACACACTGGGTGTGCATGTACTCAAATGCACGGCTGCATTGTCCCAGGCTGCAGAGGTTGTTGTGTAGAAAAGCCCTTGGTTAGTGGAATAATTCTCTGTTGGAATAAATCTGCATCTGGGCAGCGGAATGGGATATTTACCTTGTGACATAGAGGTACCTCTCAGGCAAAGCAGAATACTAAGAGATTTTTTTTTTTATGAATGTTCATTTTCTTTCTGATTTCATGCTGTCTGAACTGTTTTGTTGAATCCTGACTGTTCTCCCCAGCTATCCATCACCCACTCTCATGTTTTGATGTCTCGTGTCATAGACAGCCTGGTAAAAAAGATCTTGGTTATTTTCTCTTTCCTTTTTTTCCCCTTTGAGAAGTCTCATGAACTTTTTGCAGCTGTCCTGACTCTCCTCGCCTGTCCTCCCTGGCAGCAGTGTGGCAGTTAGAGCTGGCCCCCCCTGGGAGGAGGTGTGCTCTGCTGGCTGTTAAAAGAGTTGGCAGCGCTGTGCTCTGTGCTCATCTCCAAAGCTTCTCTGTTCTCCCTGGGCAATGGGTTTTAGTGTTCTGCCATTCCGAGTACAGAAGCATCTGTACAGATACAAAACCTCTAGTTCATGGATTGGGTTCATGAAGCCCTGATTCTTTTAATCTCCTTTGGAAGCTCTATTGCCCCACATTTTTTCTCTCCCCTCTTCTCTGTCAAACTGTTTCACAGCTGGCCTTCTTCCCCAGGCTTTCCCTCATCCCCTGGTCAGACTCGAGCTGTTCAGTTCCTGCAGGCCCAGCGGCTGTAGGGGGATCTGAGCTGCTCAGAGACAGCAGGGCCTGATCTCTAAAGGAAGCAGATTTTGTGGTCTAACTCTGATCTTGCTGAAGCTGCTTTTGTTACCCTTTCAGAAAACCAACCGAGGGCTGAATCAGAGCTGGCCGTTTGCTGAAGGTACCAAAGAATAGGGGGTTTAGAAGCCAATGCCTAATCCCGTGGACAACCTTAATGCTGTTTGTTTGGTAACTTGTTGGAGGTAGTTTATTGTGGGGTTTGTGTAAGGTGCTATAGAGCAATCCCATGCAGCTGGAAGCCAGAGGCAAGACTATTTATTTCAGGGCTTTGAAGATCTCTACTCCTGGGACAGCTGTCTCGCTGCTGCAGTGGTTGGGTTTTATTTTGCTTTGGAAAAACTGAACAAAAATTTTCCTTCCATTTCCTTTTCCCTGAGGTGGGAGAATTCCTGGAAGTCTCCAAATAGAGTTAAGGGGTGTCTTCGTCCTTTTTCCCTGAGCTGGGCTGAGTGCAGCTCCCAGAAGGCCAGGGTTTGGAAGGCTGGGAGCGCTGACCCAACCAGTCCGAGAGGACTCCTGACAGCAGGGCGGGGCTGCAGATGTGGCTGCAGGTACTGCGGGGAGATGCTGGGTGTCTGGGTGGGCTGACCTGGCTGGTTTGGTTGTTTTGAGGACGCTGCACTCTCTGCACCAGCTGCTAATAAGGTGTTTTCTATCGGCAGGGCTGTGGCCCATCAGTCTGTGTTCTCAGAGATGAGCCCACAGGAGTCCCTCGCTGGGACTTGGCTGCAGAGAGCTCTGTGGTATCTTGACAGTGTTTGACATTTCCCAGACAATGCTTAAACCTGCCAGTTGACGCTGTTTAACCCTCTCCTCTGTAAGAGCCTTCCAGAGGTGATGCCTATCAACTCTGGCTTTCCCTTCAAGGAATTGTTACCATAAGCTGCTGTATCTTTGTCACTCGCCAAATGCCACCAATGAATCTCTACTTTTGTTGCTTTGGGCTTTTACGCGTTGCCTTTAATTAGGATGTGTGCTTTTCTGTCCAGGGGCTGGTGGACAGCTCTCTGGTGACCAAATCCCAGAGAAAAGAAGGGGGTTTACTGTATTACCTCTTGTACTTGAAGGAACAATCCTTTAGCCCAGGTGTCTTTGCACGTGTCTTTCGGGAGGGGGATACCAGGCCTCCAAATCCAGCAGTTTGTCAGTTTATTCTTTGTTCTGTTTCTGTTCTGCTTCTGGCCCTTAATCTGCAGCGGCAGTTTGGGGCTGCATGATGCACAGAGGTTCAGGGCAGGGTCACCTGTTCCTCCAGGACAGGATCTGCTGATTCAGCTCAGTATTTTAAGCAAGATGGAGCCAAATGAATCCTCCATGTAGCAAGAGCTGGTAGCCAGGATGGATGAGGAGTTCATTCACAGTTACTTAAACACTGAAGGAAATTCGATTTGTGTATTTAAAATTATTCTTAACCAGTGTTTACCATCTTGGGGTCTCAAGGGTTAAAATACATCTGGCACCTTGGATCAATCTATGGGGATTTAAAAGTGCTCTAGATTAAGCAGGCGAATGAGTTAAACTGCATTTAGCTGATTCCCTGGCTGTGAATAATCCAGCCAACCCTGTGCTGAAGACATCTGGGGCTCATCTGCTGTTCGTAGTGGAGGTTTCGGACCCTTTCTCAAAGATGTCACTGGTCTGTAAGTTACGGCTTTACTGACCAGAAGGTAGGAGGCACTTTGCGAGTGGCCCCTTCTGATGGAGACTGGAGACCTCCGCTCTTCTGTCCTGGACATCAGGCAGTGGCTTTCACAGTGGTCCCATCTCTCAGCTCAGCTCTGCTTTCTGTCATTAGGATACAGCTTTGATTTGCCAGGGCTGAGTGAATTGGGACATCCCCTACTGCAGATCTGCACGAGACATACCCCTCTAGCAAGGTACAGGACAACCTTACAAATACAGAAAGCTAAACCTCCCACTAATTACTCAATGGGAATGCAGCAGGCAGAGCTTTTGGTCTAGATTGCATCCGTGCTGCTGTTAGCTTCAGGAACCCAGTGCTTCCAGCACTGCATCTTCCTCCCCGTTCTCCCCCATGCCCTGGGCAGATCTCTGTTTCAGGGTTGGCCCTGCTGTTTCATGAGCTGTGCCCTCTAGGTGTGGTTATCAAGTGTTAGGACAGACTTTGGGTGTTGCGCTGTGTTATTGCAGTGGTTGTGTAAGTCAGATGCGGACAAGTCCCAAGTGCAGATGTGTGGTGACAAGTGCCCGTTATTTGGCCCTGACTCCAGGAAGAACTGAACCGCTTCAGCCTTCTCAGTCTGGGTGGAGATGAGTGATGGAAAGCAGTTGCATACTTTCAAGGAATCAGTGAAAGGAGGATCCTTTGCTCTGCTCCCTCAACTAAAATGCTCTGCTGGCAAGCAGCAGCTCTGGGTTTGCCTTGATTTTTGCAGTGACTGCTTGTTGTGTTTAGTCTGCTGCGCTGTTATAAGCAGTCTCCCTGCGAGCAAGAAACTTGTGAGTGGCTGAGCTGAGATTTCCGGGTTCCTGATCAGAGGAAAGGCTGTCCCAACCACATTGGGGTTGGGTTCCTGATTGCATCGCGATAGAAAAGATTATTCATCCAGTGGGGAAAAAAAAGCCAAACCAGAACTGCTGTTTTATTGAGTGTTTGACATATCTTAGCTGAGCAGATCTTGGTGCTCAGTACAAGTTACAGCTCTGCTTTTCTGAGCCCATGAGCTGGGCTGACTTACAGCTGGCCTAACTCTCAGGAATGCTACCTGCTTTCTGACTTTTCCTGCCCCGTGGGCCTTGGGGGCTTCAGGAACCCTTTTCCTCCTTTCCTTTCCATCAGCCCATTTACCACATGCTCTACTATCAGGTTGTTTGGGACTCTGGCCTCTCTTCAGTATTTTCTGGCTGAAACACTTTGGTTTGTACAAGCAACTGTCTGTCTGGATGTCCATCTCTGACTTGCTCTGTCTGTACTCAGCTGACAGACCAGGAAGTGGAACAGGCATGGGTGCTTCCCAGTTAACCACCTCCTACCACTGCAGGGAGCTCCGGGTGGCGTTGGGGGACCAGACCTTACCACTCCTATAACGTAGGTGACCCTGACTGAGACTGGGACCTGCCCTTTCTGTGTCACTGCTCCAACCATCACCTTTAGTATTTCCAGGAAACGGAAGCACAAAGAGATGTAGCACAACATACCAAAAAACCCAAACTCTTCCTCCCGACTTTGTGACGAGAGCCAGTTCAGCCAGAATCACTGACATGCTGACATCTCCTCTTCTGGCTGGCACAAGTCTGGCAGCCTGTGTCTCCAAGGGCTTCTTACTGAAAAGGCCCCAGGGCAGACGTTAGCACTTTAAAGTACTTGGAGAGACACAAATCTGCACCAATTTGTTGCGATCACCCATATTTAAAGGCAAGTGGTACCTTTTATTTCCATGGGATTATTGGTCCATGGCACATCTGGCACTCGTATGCACAAGGTCGATGACCTCCCTGCCTTTCTGCTGTACGCTGGCTTTGGCTTTTATCTTTGGTAGGAGGCAACTGGCATTTTGGTCTCAGCAGATGGCTGCTTTAAAAACCACCCAAACCAGGAGACTTTCTCTTCTTTTCCAGGAGCCAAGGACTTTGAAGGCACGTGCTGGCGTTCACTTCCAGAACAAAGGCTGCAGGGTCACAACACACAGTATCTCTTGGAGCCTGTGCTGTAGTTGAGGACAAACGTCTGGTAAATTTAAAGGCAGGTAACAGTTTATTGTGATCCAGAGAGGTGGGGAATCTCCATCCTGGGAGATATTTCACACTGCTGGACACATCCCTGCACAATCTGTTTTAACTTTGAAATTGTCCGTTTTGTGCAGAGGGGTTGGACCAGAGACATCCAAAGTCTCTTCCTCCTAAATTTTTCCATGTTTCTGTGCCTGATCCTGCTGATGACCCATGCAGTCTGCTTTATGAGGAGTGAAGGGAAGAGAAAAAAGCATTAGAAAACATGAAGAAATGTAGCAATATTGCTGTCTGCTGCAAGCTCTGCCAGGGAGCAGATGCTAGCTGCCTTTCCTCTTCTAGATGAATTTATTTGACTGGAAAGACAGCTGCTGTTGCTGTGAAGTGTCCAGATGAACCTGTACATAGACCTGGGGCAAGTGGGAATGTCGAGGGGGGAATTTGGGAAGGCAGGGAGCCCATGCTGGCAGCAGCCCCTGGCCTGCTCGGGGACCAAGCAGGGCTCTGGGAGTGATGTGCTGGGGAGGAGCTCCTTGTACAGCTTCTTTCCTCAAGAGCAGCTGTTTCAGGCTTACCTGGATTATGACCATAATGAGAGAGGGTTTCTTGTTGGGCGTACATCCCCAGGAGGGGTTGCACTTGATATCTGACCTTTGTTTTCATTTCATACCAGGTGTTTCTAGGCCTTGAAATTTTTCTGTGGGCTCAAGGGGACAGTTAAGTCAAGGAGGAGGAGCGTAGGGAGACAGGATGTGTGCAAGGGTTGTGCTTTTGTGTTGTAGCTTTTGTGGGAGACAGACAAGCTTTGTGGGCCAAGAACAGCAGGACTAATGATGGGCATTTCTGGAGGGTTGTGTGCCTTCAGAGCTCTCGGCAAATGTCAGCCAGTTTGTCTGCTGCCCTGCAAATGCTGCTCGCTGGGAAGGAGAAATCCGACTGTCTGAAGTGAATGTTTCTCCCCAGCTGCTTTTCAGCTCACTTTGCCAGAGAGACTAAAAAAAGGGCTGCCCTTATGTGCAGGGACTGTGGATTGCACAGAGATACAGCCCAGCAAGCTTGAAATCATGGAGAGGCCAGTCCGACCTCCCCAGGGCCCTCTCCCAAGTTCAGGGCAGGGAGGGACCAGCGAGTCCAACGAGGCAGAAAAGCTCTCTGAGCTGTGGAGAGGAAGGAAGCTAAGCCCAGGGATCGAAGCTGCCATTATAGACTCAGATGTCCTGTCTGAAGGGAGGTTGGCTACCTCATCTGCTGCCTCTGCCTGGGGAGGGAGGGCTTGCAAACCAGCAGAGGAGGGAGCTGTGTTCTGCCAGCAGCTGGAGCCTCCCAGAGTCAGCCTGCAAAGCTGTCACTGCTCTTGCTCATGGAGAAGAAGTGTTAGTGACAAGCTGGCTTCCTGACCAGTCTCCTTGCTGGGCTAGTTACCCAGATCTGCTCCATAAGGAGGTTCATCAGCTCCCCTGCAGCCCAGCTATTCCTTGGGAAGGTTTGATGTAGCTGGCTTGGTTAATACCAGATGTATTTTTAATGAGATATCATTTGTAAAAGGAGTTCCCAGTGCTGATGAGACCAGACAGGGAAAAAAAAAAAAGTTTCCAAACAGGTTTGGAAACCTCTGTCTTCTAGTCATAGGAAAATTAAACAGAAGCCATCTTTCTGCCTTCAGCCCAGCGAGGTATTGTGAACCTGTCTGGGAGAAATTAGCATCCAGTTCCTGATTAAAAAGATGGGAGCAACAGCCAGGGAGGGTTAAAAGAAGGTATATGCCTTGAGGCTGTGCTAAAGGGAAACCCTAGATATTTGTTTCTCAGTCAGAAGTTCAGCTGATGGATGCCTCAAGAAGGTCCTGGTGCCTGGGCATAATTTTACTTGCCCTGGTCTGTTTTTCCTTAGAGATGGAGGATGCTGAGGGCTGAAGGCACCAGCTGGGTGCTTGGTGCCCTTCTATTTCCCTCCTCAAGGTTTTTAGGTGGGTGGCCAAGGCAGGAGGCAGGCAGCTGTTGATTTGCAGAAACAGACTCTACAACTCAGAGAGAGTTATACAGCAGGTATGTTTACTCCGGCATCAGGGTGCAAGGGGATTTCTCCACAAAGCTTGCACCCCAACAGCACATTTTACCAGAAACTTCTAGAGTGTGGATATACATATTCATTGGATTACATAACACAAACATCCATATGCATAAGTGAGGCTGGGTTAGCTCTAGAGGCTGGTGTCAGCAGTTTATGTTCTCTTTGCACCTGCGCATTGCCTCCTGGTGGGCGTCTCCGGGGGTCTGTTGGAGGAAGGCTCACAGTCCTCCTCACCTTGTACTTTTCCTCGGAGCATGGCAGATTCTCTTAGCCAATTTCTTGAACAACAAGAGTGGTTCCCGCTGGTTTACCACCTCTATCTTATCTAAAAGCACCAGTCTATTAGTTTCTACCATCCATACATGGCTATCTATCCACTACAAAGACTAAACTTGCTAGAACCCATCTGCTTTCCAAGGACATGTCTCTTATTTTTGCTCAACATTGTAGTTCTTGCTAAATTTCCACAGAACAGTCAGGGCAAGCAGGATTATTAAGCAATATTCAGAAATCGTTATAAGTTGCTATATGTTGCTATAAGTAAATAAGGTGCACAGCAGGTGATCATTTCCTTGTATCAGTAAACTTCTCCCTTGCCTGTGGTTTGAGAATGAGTCAGCTGTATCAGAAAGCAAGGTTGTCCCTAGACTTGCTTTAATCTTAGGTCTAGTAAGGGGCAGGAAGAAGAAGGGGCAGCCTGAAAGCTAAGGCAGTTGAAGGGGATGTGGAAGGGCTTCTGTCAGCGCCTTCGCCGTGGTGTCCCTCTGGATGCACTTTCGAACCTCTAGTTCATTCTCCCCTGGCCCTGTTCCTCTCTGGCCACTCAGCCTGAGCCGTTGCGGAAGGGACGCACGCTGTCAGCTTGACATCAAGCGAGTAGGGGCTGCGCTGTGAACGTGCAGACTGCTTTGTAAAATCACCCCCGAGTGATGTATTGCGCACCTCGCCTGTGACACTGAGCTCCTGAGAAGTGTTCCTCTTAGCCTGGTCTTCCTCGTGCAGACATTTGGAAAGACTTCATGCGCACAGCGCATGAGCCTTTGCTGGGATGACTGTCCCCTGAGAACAGACTCTCAGTGGGCTGTGGCACAGTTCTGACAAGGGGTCTGCAGCACTGAAAACTGTCCCATAAGGTATCTGAGAGCCCCTCAGGCACGGTAGAAAATCAAAATAAGGAAGGGTAGTGCGCACTGTCAGATGTGGACAGAACTTTTTCGATTTCTCTGGATGTTAACCAATGGTAAGTTAGCTACAGAAATCTCTTACTTTTCTTCCTCACTGCCAAGGTAAGTGCCTTACCAGCACTGACACTGATGGCTCGTTGTGCACTGCTGGTTCATTACAGCACAGGATCAGCCTCTGAATCGCTTGGCTAAGGAACTTTTTAAAGCCAGTATTAGTGCCATACTGCTAACAATTTTTTTGGTTTGGAAGCAACTCGGTCGTTATACTAAGTAGTTTAGCAGTGTAAATTCTGTAGTTTATCACAGTTTAGGAAGAACATGAAAGTAGCAAAAAATATTTTCTTACACAGTCATCCGCTCCTTTACAGGCAGTCGAAGATGCGTATGTACCAGTTGTCAAGTTTGAGTTTGATGGCTTTGAGGTAAGCGTCTTGCGCTTTTTTTTTCCTTTGGAACAGGAGAACTTCTCCAGGGAGCTGTGACCATGCTGTTTTACAAGGTTATTGGTACCTTAGAGTGTATTTCGGAAACTGTAATTAAATGGCCTGACCACAGCCGATCCCAGGAGAAGACGCTGCAGTAAAATCAGAGCTTATAGGAAAATAAGCCCCCAGGGAGCCTGGCAGGTGGGGGGACATCAGGGACACCCCTTTCTGCCCTGTGCTTAGAGCGGGGGAGCCTGCTGGAACGGCACTTATCTGCCAGGGACTGTGCAGAGTGGGAGCAGAGGCAGGGTCCTTGCTGACTCCTCCCAGCTCTGACAAGCTGGCTTTCTACAGAGGGATGGGTATGGGGTAGTTCACTGTGTGAATCATGTCGGCAGACTAAATGCTTTGTTGCAAATCAGAAGTGAAGTGGTCATGAGACAATCTGGGAAATGGCAAGTAAAAGTACTCATGTGACTCCTGCCTGGGTTTGTCAGCTGCAGGAATCCTTGTATCTTGACTGCCTCTTACCCGGTGACTGGAGACCTGCGTGCTGTAGTACCTAAGCAAGTCACTGCTTGGTACCACTCTCATGAAGTCACTTGTTCCGTGACCTTGTTGTGGCCTTTGTCTGGTGCAGACATTCACAGAATAACTTTCTTGCCTCAGACTGTGCTATGAACCAGATGCTTCAGGATCAAAAGGGCTTACTGCATAGAGAAAATGCTCTCTCCTTTGCTGAAGTGTAGCTGAGGTGGTTGAACTTAGGTCTTAATTCTATGATTAATTTTAAGTTCCCTTTTAATGGAAATTCTAAGTTTAGGGTAATCTTTTTCAACTTAAAATCCCCTTCCTTTCCCTAGCTTAAAAAGAAAGGGGGGTTTGTAAATGAAGGGTTTTGTAAATAAATATTAAACTTCTAGCAATTTTCTTGAGTTCTTTGGCAAATAAATCTCTTGGGAGATGTATCTATAGTCACATAGTTCTAGATGCAAATGTTAACCACTCCTTTTAGACTTGACTAACTGTCCCCCACTGGTGTGCTGTTCACAAACAGTGTAGCATTCTAACTCACGGTTGGCACTTTTTTTCCTCTTAAGATTGATCTGGTGTTTGCAAGACCGTCTGTGCAAACTGTTTCTGATAATTTTGATCTCGGAGATGACTGGCAGCTGAGAAGCCTGGATAGGAGATGCGTATGAAGCTTAAATGGTGAGCATATTTACACATCTGTAAAAAAAAAGTCTTACTGAAGTTGGTGTACTTCAGCCTTAGCAAGATTTTAAACTGACCCAAGTGTTGCTATTGCAAATGTTTCCATGTTTGTCGAACTATTCTGATGAAATAAATTTAAAAAGTCATCAAAGCACTGAACGTTTTGTTGCTTGGCCTGCAATTGTACAGGCTTTCCCTGTCTAATATCTATTCCTTTTTTCAGGATTCGCTGTATTTTTTTACCATATGGAACGGAAAGAGATTTCTGTCTTACTGTTGGCTTTTGATAGGTATTTTTTCCTTGGGGAATTGCCGAGCAATTAAGCCACAGACTTTGGAATTCAGTTGATGGACAGTTTGCATGTCTGTGTCCAAATATTGATGCTAAGAAGCCATCATACAGTTCACGTTGATAACTTTATGAAAAGCCTCCCTTTTTACCCATTTTACTCTTCCTCCTCCTGCTCCTCCTCCTCAGATAATCCTATTCCAGAGGAGCTCTTATGTTTCATTTGTAAAGAAATCATGACCAGCTCAGTTGTTACTCCCTACTGTGGAAACAGTTATTGTGACGAATGTAAGTGTTACTCCCATGTTTGTTAAAACCTGTTTTGATGATTCTGATTATACCCAGGTATTAGAACAGCATGACTGGAATGTGAGGAACATACATGCCCAGCGTGTCATCAGGCAGATGTTTCTCGTGGTGCTTTAATTGCCAGCAAGTGCCTACGCCCAGGTAATGCAGTGACTTTTAGTGACTTTCAGGTAAACTGTTTGTAAGAAAAGTCTGATCAGTCAATTAGGTGAAAGGGAAGAAAATACTACTTTACATCTCCTTCAAGGAGGCTAAATGGAATAAGGCTAAATTCACTTTGCAATTACGTTACCTGTTGTTACAGAAGCTGACAACTCTTGAGAGACAAGCTGGCAAATTCAGGTCACGCTTTTGTTTAACAGGATTGCCTCAGTTTCAAATTCAGTGTTAACACTGAAGTACTGTACATACAGATACTCTGAGTTACCAATCGTTAATGTCAGTGTTTAATGGGATGTGTTCATATATCACAGAAGGGTTTGGCTTGGAAGGGAACTTAAAGCCCATCCAGTCCCAACCCCGCTGCCACGGGCAGGGACACCTTCCACTAGCCCAGGTTGCCCAAAGGCCCGTCCAACCTGGCCTTGAACCCTTCCAGGGAGGGGGCAGCCACAGCTTCTCTGGGCAACCTGTGCCAGTGTCTCACCACCCTCACAGGGAGGAA
>JASWHU010000591.1:0-45985 GCA_030819815.1 Strix occidentalis | reverse complement strand
AGGAGAGAGGAGGAAGAGAGTGTAGGAAGAGAGAGGAGGAGGAAGTGAGAGAAAGAGGAGAAAGGTGGAGTCTAGAGGAAGAAGAGAGATGAGGAATAGAGAGGAGGAAGAGAGACGAGAAATAGAGAGGAAGATGAGAGAGGAGGAAGAGAGAGTAGGAAGAGAGAGGAGGATGAGAGAGGAGGAAGAGAGAGGAGGAGGAGAGAGGTGGAAGAGACAGGAGGAAGAGAGAGGAGGAATAGAGAGGAAGAGGAGAGATAATGAAGAGAAAGGGGGAAGAGAGAGGAGTAAGAGAGAGGAGGAAGAGAGAGGATGAGGAAAGAGGAGGAAGAGAGAGGAGGAAGAGAGAGGAGGAGGAGTGAGGAGCAAGAGAGAGGAGGAAGAGAGAGGATGAGGAGAGAGGAGGAAGAGAGAGGAGGAAGAGAGAGGAGGAAGAGAGAGGAGGAAGAGAGAGGAGGAAGTGAGAGGAGGAAGAGAGAGAATGAGGAGAGAGTAGGAAGAGAGTGTAGGAAGAGAGAGGAGGAGGAAGAGAGAGGAGGAAGTGAGAGAAAGAGGAGAAAGGTGGAGTCTAGAGGAAGAAGAGAGATGAGGAATAGAGAGGAGGAAGAGAGAGGAGAAATAGAGAGGAAGATGAGAGAGGAGGAAGAGAGAGGAAGAATAGAGAGGAGGAAGAGAGAGGAGGAAGAGAGAGGAGGAAGAGAGAGGAGGAGGAGAGAGGAGGAGGAGAGAGGAGGAAGAGACAGGAGGAATAGAGAAAGAGGAGAGAGGAGGCAGAGAAAGAGGAAGAGAGAGGAGGAAGAGAGTGGAGGAAGAGAGAGGAGAAGAGAGAGAGGAAGAGGAGAGAGGTGGAGGAGAGAGAAGAAGAGAGGTGAGGAAGAGAGAGGAGGTAGAGGAGTAATAGAGAGGAAGAGGAGAGAGGAGGAAAAGAGAGTAGGAAGAGAGAGGATGAGGAGAGAGGAGGAAGAGAGAGGAGGAAGAGATAGGAGGTGGAGAGAGGAGGATGAGAGAGGAAGAGGAGAAAGGAGAGAGGAGAGAGGAGGAGAGAGAGGAGGAAGAGAGAGGAGGAGGAGAGAGGAGGAATAGAGAGGAGTAAGAGAGAGGAGGAAGAGAGAGGAGGGAGAGAGATGATGAGGAGAGATGACAAAGAGAGAGGAGGAGGAGAGAGGAGAAGAGAGAGGAAGAGGAGAGAGATGGAGCAGAGAGGAGGAAGAGAGAGGAGGAAGAGAGAGGAAGAGGAGAGAGGAGGAGAGAGGAGAAAGAGAGAGAAGGAAGAGAGAGGAGCAAGAGAGAGGAGGAAGAGAGATGAAGAGGAGAGAGGAGGAGGAGAGTGAAGGAAGAGAGAGGAGGAAATGAGAGGAGGATGAGAGTGGAGGAAGAGAGAGGAGGAAGAGCGAGGAAGAGGAGAGAGGAGGAGAGATGAGGAAGAGAGAGGAGGAAGAGAGAGGAGGAAGAGAGAGGAAGAGGAGAGAGGAGGAAGAGAGAGGAAGAGGAGAGAGGAGGAAGAGAGATGAAGAGGAGAGAGCAGGAGAGAGGAGGAAGAGAGAGGAGGAAGAGAGAGGAGGAAGAGAGAGGGAAGAAGAGAGAGGAAGAGGAGAGAGGAGGAAGAGAGAGGAGGAAGAGAGAGGAGGAAGAGAGAGGAAGAAGAGAGAGGAAGAAGAGAGAGGAGGAAGAGAGAGGAAGAGGAGAGAGGAAGAGGAGAGTGAAGGAAGAGAGAGGAGGAATTGAGAGGAGGATGAGAGTGAGGAAGAGAGAGGAGGAAGAGAGAGGAATATGAGAGAGGGGAGGAGAGAGGAGGGAAGAGAGAGGAGGAATAGAGAGGAGGAAGAGAGAGGAAGAGGAGAGAGGAGGAAGAGAGAGGAGGAAGAGAGAGGAGGAAGACAGAGGAGGAATGGAGACCGAGGAAGAGAGAGGAAGAAGAGAGAGGAAGAGGAGAGAGGAAGAAGGGAGAGGAGGAAGAGAAAGGAGGAAGAAGAGGAGGAAGAGAGAGGAGGAAGAGAGAGGAAGAGGAGAGAGGAGGAAAAGAGAGGAGGAAGAGAGAGGAAGAAGAGAGAGGAAGATGAGAGAGGAGGAAGAGAGAGGAGGAAGAGAGAGGAGGAAGAGGGAGGAGAAAGAGAGACGAGGAAGAGAGAGGAGGAAGAGACAGGAGGAAGAGAGTGGAGGAAGAGAGAGGAAGAGGAGAGAGGAGGAAGAGAGAGGAAGAGGAGAGAGGAGGAGGAGAGAGGAGGAAGAGAAAGGAGGAAGAGGGAGGAGGAAGAGAGAGGAGGAAGAGGGAGGAGAAAGAGAGAGGAGGAAGAGAGAGGAGGAAGAGAGAGGAATAGCAGAGAGGAGGACGAGAGAGGAGGAATAGAGAGCAGGAAGAGAGAGGAGGAAGAGAGAGGAGGAAGAGAGAGGTGGAAGAGAGAGGAAGAGGAGAGAGGAGGAAGAGAGAGGAGGAAGAGAGAGGAGGAAGAGAGAGGAGGAAGAGAGAGGAAGAGGAGAGAGGAGGAGAGAGGAGGAAGAGAGAGGAGGAAGAGAGAGGAGGAAGAGAGGGGAAGAAGAGAGAGGAAGAGGAGAGAGGAGGAAGAGAGAGGAGGAAGAGATAGGAGGAAGAGAGAGGAAGAAGAGAGAGGAAGAAGAGAGAGGAGGAAGTGGGAGGAGAAAGAGAGAGGAGGAAGAGAGAGGAAGAGCAGAGAGGAGGAGGAGAGAGGAGGAAGAGAGAGGAGGAAGAGAGAGGAAGAGGAAAGAGGAGGAAGAGAGAGGAGGAAGAGAGAGGAGGAAGAGAGAGGAGGAAGAGAGAGGAAGAGGAGAGAGGAGGAGAGAGGAGGAAGAGAGAGGAGGAAGAGAGAGGGGGAAGAGAGAGGAGGAAGAGAGAGGAGGAAGAGAGAGGAGGAAGAGAGAGGAAGAGGAGAGAGGAGGAGAGAGGAGGAAGAGAGAGGAAGAAGAGAGAGGAAGAAGAGAGAGGAGGAAGTTGGAGGAGAAAGAGAGAGGAGGAAGAGAGAGGAAGAGCAGAGAGGACGAGGAGAGTGAAGAAGAGAGAGGAGGAATTGAGAGGAGGATGAGAGTGGAGGAAGAGAGAGGAGGAAGAGAGAGGAAGAGGAGAGAGGAGGAGAGAGGAGGAAGAGAGAGGAGGAGAGAGAGGAAGAGGAGAGAGGAGGAGAGAGGAGAAAGAGAGAGAAGGAAGAGAGAGGAGGAAGAGAGAGGAAGAAAAGAGAGGAAGAGGAGAGAGGAGGAAGATAGAGGAGGAAGAGAGAGGAAGAAAAGAGAGGAAGAGGAGAGAGGAGGAAGAGAGAGGAGGAAGAGAGAGGAGGAAGAGAGAGGAAGAGGAGAGAGGAGGAGAGAGGATGAAGAGAGATGAGGAAGAGATAGGAGGAAGAGAGAGGAGGAATAGCGAGCAAGAGGAGAGAGGAAGAGGAGAGAGGGGGAAGAGATAGGAGGAAGAGAGAGGAGGAAGAGAGAGGAAGAGGAGAGAGGAAAAAGAGAGAGGAAGAGGAGAAAGGAGGAGGAGAGAGGAGGAAGAGAAAGGAGGAAGAGAGAGGAGGACGAGAGAGGAGGAAGAGAGAGGAAGAGGAGAGAGGAGGAAGAGAGAGGAAGAGGAGAGAGTAGGAGGGAGAGGAGGAAGACAGAGGAGGAATGGAGACGAGGAAGAAGAGGGAAGAAGAGAGAGGAAGAGGAGAGAGGAAGAAGGGAGAGGAGGAAGAGAAAGGAGGAAGAAGAGGAGGAAGAGAGAGGAGGAAGAGAGAGGAAGAGGAGAGAGGAGGGAAAAGAGAGGAGGAAGAGAGAGGAAGAAGAGAGAGGAAGATGAGAGAGGAGGAAGAGAGAGGAGGAAGAGAGAGGAGGAAGAGGGAGGAGAAAGAGAGACGAGGAAGAGAGAGGAGGAAGAGACAGGAGGAAGAGAGTGGAGGAAGAGAGAGGAAGAGGAGAGAGGAGGAAGAGAGAGGAAGTGGAGAGAGGAGGAGGAGAGAGGAGGAAGAGAAAGGAGGAAGAGGGAGGAGGAAGAGAGAGGAGGAAGAGGGAGGAGAAAGAGAGAGGAGGAAGAGAGAGGAGGAAGAGAGAGGAATAGCAGAGAGGAGGACGAGAGAGGAGGAATAGAGAGCAGGAGAGAGAGGAGGAAGAGAGAGGAGGAAGAGAGAGGTGGAAGAGAGAGGAAGAGGAGAGAGGAGGAAGAGAGAGGAGGAAGAGAGAGGAGGAAGAGAGAGGAGGAAGAGAGAGGAAGAGGAGAGAGGAGGAGAGAGGAGGAAGAGAGAGGAGGAAGAGAGAGGAGGAAGAGAGGGAAGAAGAGAGAGGAAGAGGAGAGAGGAGGAAGAGAGAGGAGGAAGAGATAGGAGGAAGAGAGAGGAAGAAGAGAGAGGAAGAAGAGAGAGGAGGAAGTGGGAGGAGAAAGAGAGAGGAGGAAGAGAGAGGAAGAGCAGAGAGGAGGAGGAGAGGAGGAAGAGAGAGAGAGGAAGAGAGAGGAAGAGGAGAGAGGAGGAAGAGAGAGGAGGAAGAGAGAGGAGGAAGAGAGAGGAGGAAGAGAGAGGAAGAGGAGAGAGGAGGAGGAGAGGAGGAAGAGAGAGGAGGAAGAGAGAGGGGGAAGAGAGAGGAGGAAGAGAGAGGAGGAAGAGAGAGGAGGAAGAGAGAGGAAGAGGAGAGAGGAGGAGAGAGGAGGAAGAGAGAGGAAGAAGAGAGAGGAAGAAGAGAGAGGAGGAAGTTGGAGGAGAAAGAGAGAGGAGGAAGAGAGAGGAAGAGCAGAGAGGACGAGGAGAGTGAAGGAAGAGAGAGGAGGAATTGAGAGGAGGATGAGAGTGGAGGAAGAGAGAGGAGGAAGAGAGAGGAAGAGGAGAGAGGAGGAGAGAGGAGGAAGAGAGAGGAGGAAGAGAGAGGAAGAGGAGAGAGGAGGAGAGAGGAGAAAGAGAGAGAAGGAAGAGAGAGGAGGAAGAGAGAGGAAGAAAAGAGAGGAAGAGGAGAGAGGAGGAAGATAGAGGAGGAAGAGAGAGGAAGAAAAGAGAGGAAGAGGAGAGAGGAGGAAGAGAGAGGAGGAAGAGAGAGGAGGAAGAGAGAGGAAGAGGAGAGAGGAGGAGAGAGGATGAAGAGAGATGAGGAAGAGATAGGAGGAAGAGAGAGGAGGAATAGCGAGCAAGAGGAGAGAGGAAGAGGAGAGAGGGGGAAGAGATAGGAGGAAGAGAGAGGAGGAAGAGAGAGGAAGAGGAGAGAGGAAAAAGAGAGAGGAAGAGGAGAAAGGAGGGAGGAGAGAGGAGGAAGAGAAAGGAGGAAGAGAGAGGAGGACGAGAGAGGAGGAAGAGAGAGGAAGAGGAGAGAGGAGGAAGAGAGAGGAAGAGGAGAGAGTAGGAGGGAGAGGAGGAAAAGAGAGGAGGAAGAGAGAGGAGGAAGAGAGAGGAGAAGAGAGAGGAAGAGGAGGAGAGGAAGAAGGGAGAGGAGGAAGAGAAAGGAGGAAGAAGAGGAGGAAGAGAGAGGAGGAAGAGAGAGGAAGAGGAGAGAGGAGGAAGAGAGAGGAGGAAGAGAGGAAGAAGAGAGAGGAAGATGAGAGAGGAGGAAGAGAGAGGAGGAAGAGAGAGGAGGAAGAGAGAGGAGGAAAGGGAGGAGAAAGAGAGACGAGGAAGAGAGAGGAGGGAAGAGACAGGAGGAAGAGAGTGGAGGAAGAGAGAGGAAGAGGAGAGAGGAGGAAGAGAGAGGAAGAGGAGAGAGGAGGAGGAGAGAGGAGGAAGAGAAAGGAGGAAGAGGGAGGAGGAAGAGAGAGGAGGAAGAGAGAGGAAGAGGAGAGAGGAGGAAGTGGGAGGAGAAATAGAGAGGAGGAAGAGAGAGGAGGAAGAGAGAGGAAGAAGAGAGAGGAAGAAGAGAGAGGAGGAAGTGGGAGGAGAAAGAGAGAGGAGGAAGAGAGAGGAAGAGCAGAGAGGAGGAGGAGAGAGGAGGAAGAGAGAGGAGAAGAGAGAGGAAGAGGAGAGAGGAGGAAGAGAGAGGAGGAAGAGAGAGGAGGAGGAGGTGAGGAGCAAGAGAGAGGAGGAAGAGAGGGGATGAGGAGAGAGGAGAAGAGAGAGGAGGAAGAGAGAGGAGGAAGAGAGAGGAGGAAGAGAGAGGAGGAAGAGAGAGGAGGAAGTGAGAGGAGGAAGAGAGAGAATGAGGAGAGAGTAGGAAGAGAGTGTAGGAAGAGAGAGGAGGAGGAAGAGAGAGGAGGAAGTGAGAGAAAGAGGAGAAAGGTGGAGTCTAGAGGAAGAAGAGAGATGAGGAATAGAGAGGAGGAAGAGAGAGGAGAAATAGAGAGGAAGATGAGAGAGGAAGGAAGAGAGACGAAGAATAGAGAGGAGGAAGAGAGAGGAGGAAGAGAGAGGAGGAAGAGAGAGGAGGAGGAGAGAGGAGGAGGAGAGAGGAGGAAGAGACAGGAGGAATAGAGAAAGAGGAGAGAGGAGGCAGAGAAAAGAGGAAGAGAGAGGAGGAAGAGAGTGGAGGAAGAGAGAGGAGGAAGAGAGAGGAAGAGGAGAGAGGTGGAGGAGAGAGAAGAAGAGAGGTGAGGAAGAGAGAGGAGGTAGAGGAGCAATAGAGAGGAAGAGGAGAGAGGAGGAAAAGAGAGTAGGAAGAGAGAGGATGAGGAGAGAGGAGGAAGAGAGAGGAGGAAGAGATAGGAGGTGGAGAGAGGAGGATGAGAGAGGAAGAGGAGAAAGGAGAGAGGAGAGAGGAGGAAGAGAGAGGAGGAAGAGAGAGGAGGAGGAGAGAGGAGGAATAGAGAGGAGTAAGAGAGAGGAGAAGAGAGAGGAGGGAGAGAGATGATGAGGAGAGATGACAAAGAGAGAGGAGGAGGAGAGAGGAGGAAGAGAGAGGAAGAGGAGAGAGATGGAGCAGAGAGGAGGAAGAGAGAGGAGGAAGAGAGAGGAAGAGGAGAGAGGAGGAGAGAGGAGAAAGAGAGAGAAGGAAGAGAGAGGAGCAAGAGAGAGGAGGAAGAGAGATGAAGAGGAGAGAGGAGGAGGAGAGTGAAGGAAGAGAGAGGAGGAAATGAGAGGAGGATGAGAGTGGAGGAAGAGAGAGGAGGAAGAGCGAGGAAGAGGAGAGAGGAGGAGAGATGAGGAAGAGAGAGGAGGAGGAGAGAGGAGGAAGAGAGAGGAAGAGGAGAGAGGAGGAAGAGAGATGAAGAGGAGAGAGCAGGAGAGAGGAGGAAGAGAGAGGAGGAAGAGAGAGGAGGAAGAGAGAGGAAGAAGAGAGAGGAAGAGGAGAGAGGAGGAAGAGAGAGGAGGAAGAGAGAGGAGGAAGAGAGAGGAAGAAGAGAGAGGAAGAAGAGAGAGGAGGAAGAGAGAGGAAGAGGAGAGAGGAAGAGGAGAGTGAAGGAAGAGAGAGGAGGAATTGAGAGGAGGATGAGAGTGGAGGAAGAGAGAGGAGGAAGAGAGAGGAATATGAGAGAGGGGAGGAGAGAGGAGGAAGAGAGAGGAGGAATAGAGAGGAGGAAGAGAGAGGAAGAGGAGAGAGGAGGAGAGAGGAAGAAGACAGAGGAGGAAGAGAGAGGAGGAAGACAGAGGAGGAATGGAGACGAGGAAGAGAGAGGAAGAAGAGAGAGGAAGAGGAGAGAGGAAGAAGGGAGAGGAGGAAGAGAAAGGAGGAAGAAGAGGAGGAAGAGAGAGGAGGAAGAGAGAGGAAGAGGAGAGAGGAGGAAAAGAGAGGAGGAAGAGAGAGGAAGAAGAGAGAGGAAGATGAGAGAGGAGGAAGAGAGAGGAGGAAGAGAGAGGAGGAAGAGAGAGGAGGAAGAGGGAGGAGAAAGAGAGACGAGGAAGAGAGAGGACGAAGAGACAGGAGGAAGAGAGTGGAGGAAGAGAGAGGAAGAGGAGAGAGGAGGAAGAGAGAGGAAGAGGAGAGAGGAGGAGGAGAGAGGAGGAAGAGAAAGGAGGAAGAGGGAGGAGGAAGAGAGAGGAGGAAGAGGGAGGAGAAAGAGAGAGGAGGAAGAGAGAGGAATAGCAGAGAGGAGGAAGAGAGAGGAATAGCAGAGAGGAGGACGAGAGAGGAGGAATAGAGAGCAGGAAGAGAGAGGAGGAAGAGAGAGGAGGAAGAGAGAGGTGGAAGAGAGAGGAAGAGGAGAGAGGAGGAAGAGAGAGGAGGAAGAGAGAGGAGGAAGAGAGAGGAGGAAGAGAGAGGAAGAGGAGAGAGGAGGAGAGAGGAGGAAGAGAGAGGAGGAAGAGAGAGGAGGAAGAGAGGGGAAGAAGAGAGAGGAAGAGGAGAGAGGAGGAAGAGAGAGGAGGAAGAGATAGGAGGAAGAGAGAGGAAGAAGAGAGAGGAAGAAGAGAGAGGAGGAAGTGGGAGGAGAAAGAGAGAGGAGGAAGAGAGAGGAAGAGCAGAGAGGAGGAGGAGAGAGGAGGAAGAGAGAGGAGGAAGAGAGAGGAAGAGGAGAGAGGAGGAAGAGAGAGGAGGAAGAGAGAGGAGGAAGAGAGAGGAGGAAGAGAGAGGAAGAGGAGAGAGGAGGAGAGAGGAGGAAGAGAGAGGAGGAAGAGAGAGGGGGAAGAGAGAGGAGGAAGAGAGAGGAGGAAGAGAGAGGAGGAAGAGAGAGGAAGAGGAGAGAGGAGGAGAGAGGAGGAAGAGAGAGGAAGAAGAGAGAGGAAGAAGAGAGAGGAGGAAGTGGGAGGAGAAAGAGAGAGGAGGAAGAGAGAGGAAGAGCAGAGAGGACGAGGAGAGTGAAGGAAGAGAGAGGAGGAATTGAGAGGAGGATGAGAGTGGAGGAAGAGAGAGGAGGAAGAGAGAGGAAGAGGAGAGAGGAGGAGAGAGGAGGAAGAGAGAGGAGGAAGAGAGAGGAAGAGGAGAGAGGAGGAGAGAGGAGAAAGAGAGAGAAGGAAGAGAGAGGAGGAAGAGAGAGGAAGAAAAGAGAGGTAGAGGAGAGAGGAGGAAGATAGAGGAGGAAGAGAGAGGAAGAAAAGAGAGGAAGAGGAGAGAGGAGGAAGAGAGAGGAGGAAGAGAGAGGAGGAAGAGAGAGGAAGAGGAGAGAGGAGGAGAGAGGATGAAGAGAGATGAGGAAGAGATAGGAGGAAGAGAGAGGAGGAATAGCGAG
This sequence comes from Strix occidentalis, assembly GCA_030819815.1. Classification (NCBI taxonomy): domain Eukaryota; kingdom Metazoa; phylum Chordata; class Aves; order Strigiformes; family Strigidae; genus Strix; species Strix occidentalis. The sequence goes on along the minus strand of JASWHU010000591.1, from coordinate 36,993 downwards.
CAAGAGGAGAGAGGAAGAGGAGAGAGGGGGAAGAGATAGGAGGAAGAGAGAGGAGGAAGAGAGAGGAAGAGGAGAGAGGAAAAAGAGAGAGGAAGAGGAGAAAGGAGGAGGAGAGAGGAGGAAGAGAAAGGAGGAAGAGAGAGGAGGACGAGAGAGGAGGAAGAGAGAGGAAGAGGAGAGAGGAGGAAGAGAGAGGAAGAGGAGAGTGTAGGAGGGAGAGGAGGAAGAGAAAGGAGGAAGAGAGAGGAGGAAGAGAGAGGAAGAAGAGAGAGGAAGAGGAGAGAGGAAGAAGGGAGAGGAGGAAGAGAAAGGAGGAAGAAGAGGAGGAAGAGAGAGGAGGAAGAGAGAGGAAGAGGAGAGAGGAGGAAGAGAGAGGAGGAAGAGAGGAAGAAGAGAGAGGAAGATGAGAGAGGAGGAAGAGAGAGGAGGAAGAGGGAGGAGAAAGAGAGACGAGGAAGAGAGAGGAGGAAGAGACAGGAGGAAGAGAGTGGAGGAAGAGAGAGGAAGAGGAGAGAGGAGGAAGAGAGAGGAAGAGGAGAGAGGAGGAGGAGAGAGGAGGAAGAGAAAGGAGGAAGAGGGAGGAGGAAGAGAGAGGAGGAAGAGAGAGGAAGAGGAGAGAGGAGGAAGTGGGAGGAGAAATAGAGAGGAGGAAGAGAGAGGAGGAAGAGAGAGGAAGAAGAGAGAGGAAGAAGAGAGAGGAGGAAGTGGGAGGAGAAAGAGAGAGGAGGAAGAGAGAGGAGGAGGAGAGAGGAGGAAGAGAGAGGAGGAAGAGTGAGGAGGAAGAGAGAGGAGGAAGAGAGAGGAAGAGGAGAGAGGAGGAGAGAGGAGGAAGAGAGAGGTAGAAGAGAGAGGAAGAAGAGAGAGGAGGAAGTGGGAGGAGAAAGAGAGAGGAAGAGGAGAGAGGAGGAGAGAGGAGGAAATGAGAGGAAGAAGAGAGAGGAAGAAGAGAGAGGATGAAGTGGGAGGAGAAAGAGAGAGGAGGAAGAGAGAGGAAGAGCAAAGAGGACGAGGAGAGTGAAGGAAGAGAGAGGAGGAATTGAGAGGAGGATGAGAGTGGAGGAAGAGAGAGGAGGAAGAGAGAGGAAGAGGAGAGAGGAGGAGAAAGGAGGAAGAGAGAGGAGGAAGAGAGAGGAAGAGGAGAGAGGAGGAGAGAGGAGGGTGAGAGTGGAGTAAGAGAGAGGAGGAAGTGAGAGGAAGAGGAGAGAGGAGGAGAGAGGAGGAAGATAGAGGAGGAAGAGAGAGGAAGAAAAGAGAGGAAGAGGAGAGAGGAGGAAGAGAGAGGAGGAAGAGAGAGGAGGAAGAGAGAGGAAGAGGAGAGAGGAGGAGAGAGGATGAAGAGAGATGAGGAAGAGATAGGAGGAAGAGAGAGGAGGAATAGCGAGGAAGAGGAGAGAGGAAGAGGAGAGAGTGGGAAGAGAGAGGAGGAAGAGAGTGGAGGAAGAGAGTTGAAGAGGAGAGAGGAGGAAGAGAGAGGAAGAGGAGAGAGGAGGAGGAGAGAGGAGGAAGAGAAAGGAGGAAGAGAGAGGAGGACGAGAGAGGAGGAAGAGAGAGGAAGAGGAGAGAGGAGGAAGAGAGAGGAAGAGGAGAGAGTAGGAGGGAGAGGAGGAAGAGAAAGGAGGAAGAGAGAGGAGGAAGAGTGAGGAGGAAGAGAGATGAGGAGGTTAGAGGAGGAAGAGAGAGGAGGAAGAGAGAGGAGGAAGAGAGACGAGGATGAGAGAGGAGCAAGAGTGAGGAGGAAGAGAGAGGAAGAGGAGAGAAGAGGAAGAGAGAGGAGGAAGAGAGAGGAGGAAGAGAGAGGAAGAGGAGAGAGAAGGAAGAGAGAGGAGGAAGAGAGAGGAGGAAGAGAGCGGAGGAAGAGTGAGGAGGAAGAAAGAGGAAGAGGGGAGAGGAGGAGGAGAGAGGAGGAAGATAGAGGAAGAGGAGAGAGAAGGAAGAGAGGGGAGGAAGAGAGAGGAGGAAGAGAGAGGAGGACGAGGGAGGAGGAAGAGAGATAAAGGAGAGGAAGAGGAGAGAGGAGGAATTGAGAGGAGGAAGAGAGAGGAGGAAGATAGAGGAGGAAGAGAGAAGAAGAGGAGAGAGGAGGAAGATTGTGTTGGAAGAGAGTGGAGGAAAAGAGAGGAGGAAGACAGAGGAGGAGGAGAGAGGAGGAAGCGATAGGAAGAAAAGTGAGGAGGAAGAGAGACGAGGATGAGAGAGGAGCAAGAGTGAGGAGGAAGAGAGAGGAAGAGGCCAGAAGAGGAAGAGAGAGGAGGAAGAGAGAGGAGGAAGAGAGAGGAGGAAGAGAGAGGAAGAGGATAGAGGAAGAGGAGAGAGGAGGAAGAGAGACTTGGAAGAGAGGAGGAATAGAGTGGAGGAAGAGAGAGGAAGAGGAGAGAGGAGGTTGAGAGAGGAGGAAGAGAGACGAGGATGAGAGAGGAGGAAGAGAGAGGAGGAGGAGAGAGGAGGAAGAGAGCGGAGGAAGAGTAGAGGAGGAAGAGAGATGAAGAGGGGAGAGGAGGAGGAGAGAGGAGGAAGAGAGAGGCGGAAGAGAGAGGAAGAAGAGAGAGGAGGAATTGAGAGGACAAAGATAGAGGAGGAAGAGAGAGGAGGAAGAGAGAAGAAGAGGAGAGAGGAGGAAGATTGTGTTGGAAGAGAGTGGAGGAAGAGAGAGGAGGAAGAGAGAGGAGGAAGAGAGAGGAGGAAGAGAGAGGAAGAGGAGAGAGGAGGAATTGAGAGGAGGAAGAGAGAGGAGGAAGAGAGAGGAGGAAGAGAGAGGAGGAAGATAGAAGAAGAGGAGAGAGGAGGAAGAATGTGTTGGAAGAGAGTGGAGGAAGAGAGAGGAGGAAGAGAAAGGAGGAAGAGAGAGGAAGAGGAGAGAGGAGGATGAGAAAGGAGGAAGAGACAGGAAGAGGAGAGAGGAGGAAGAGAGATGAGGAAGAGAGAGGAGGATGAGAGAGGAGGATGAGAGAGGAGGAAGATAGAGGAAGAGGGGTGAGGAGGAGGAGAGAGGAGGAAGAGACAGGAGCAAGAGTGAGTAGGAAGAGAGATGAGGAGGATAGAGGAGGAAGAGAGAGGAGGAAGAGAGAGGAGGAAGAGAGAGGAGGAAGAGAGACGAGGATGAGAGAGGAGCAAGAGTGAGGAGGAAGAGAGAGTAAGAGGAGAGAAGAGGAAGAGAGAGGAGGAAGAGAGAGGAGGAAGAGAGAGGAGGAAGAGACAGGAGGAAGAAAGAGGAGGAGGAGAGAGGAGGAGGAGAGAGGAGGAAGAGAGAGGAGGAAGAGAGAGGAGGAAGAGAGAGGAAGAGAGAGGAGGAAGAGAGAGGAAGAGGAGAGAGGAAGAGGAGACAGGAGGAAGAGAGAGGAGGAAGAGAGAGGAGGAAGAGAGAGGAGGAAGAGAGAGGAAGAGGAGAGAGGAGGAAGAGAGAGGAGGAAGAGAGAGGAGGAAGAGAGACGAGGATGAGAGAGGAGCAAGAGTGAGGAATAAGAGAGAGGAAGAGGAGAGAGGAGAAAGAGAGAGAAAGAAGAGAGAAGAGGAAGAGAGAGAGAGGAGAGAAGAGGAAGCGAGAGGTGGAAGAGAGTGGAAGAAGAGAGAGGAGTAAGACAGAAGAGGAAGAGAGAGGAGGAAGAGAGTGGAGGAAGAGAGAGGAGGAAGAGAGAGGAAAACGAGAGAGGAGGAGCAGAGAGGAGGAATAGAGAGGTGGAATAGAGAGGAGGAAGAGAGAGGAGGAAGAGAGAGGAAGAGGAGAGAGGAGGAAGAGAGAGGAGGAAGAGAGACGAGGATGAGAGAGGAGGAAGAGAGACGAGGAAGAGAGAGGAAGAGGAGAGAGAAGGAGGAGAGGGGAGGAAGAGGGAGGAGGAAGGGAGAGGAGGAAGAGAGAGGAGGAAGAGATAGGAGGAAAAGAGAGGAAGAGGAGAGAGGAGGAAGAGAGAAGAGGAAGAGAGAGGTGGAAGACAGAGGAGGAAGAGAGAGGAGGAAGAGAGAGGAGGAGGAGAGAGGAGGAAGAGAGAGGAGCAAGAGTGAGGAGAAGAGAGAGGGATACGAGAGAGGAGGAAGAGAGAGGAGGAAGAGACAGGCGGAAGAGAGAGGAGGAAGAGATAGGAAGAGAAGAGAGGAGGAGGAGGAGAGATGAAAAAGAGAGAGGAGGAAGAGAGAGAAGGAAGGGAAAGGAAGAGCAGGTAGGAGGAATTGAGAGGAGGACGAGAGAGGAGGAAGAGAGAGGAGGAAGAGAGAAGAAGAGGAGAGAGGAGGAAGATTGTGTTAGAAGAGAGTGGAGGAAGAGAGAGGAGGAAGAGAGAGGAGGAAGAGAGAATTTGAAGAGACAGGAAGAGGAGAGAAGAGGAAGAGAGAGGAGGAAGAGAGAGGGGGAAGATAGAGGAAGAGGATAGAGGAAGAGGAGAGAGGAGGAAGAGAGAGGTGGAAGAGAGAGGAGGAAGAGAGAGGATGAAGAGAGAGGAGGAAGAGAGATGAGGAAGAGAGAGGAGGATGAGAGAGGAGGATGAGAGAGGAGGAAGATAGAGGAAGAGGAGTGAGGAGGAGGAGAGAGGAGGAAAAGACAGGAGCAAGAGTGAGGAGGAAGAGAGATGAGGAGGAAGAAGGAGGAAGAGAGAGGAGGAAGAGAGAGGAGGAAGAGAGAGGAGGAAGAGTGAGGAAGAGGAGAGAGGAGGAAGAGAGAGGAGGAAGAGAGACGAGGATGAGAGAGGACGAAGAGAGAGGAGGAAGAGAGAGGCGGAAGAGAGAGGAACAAGAGATAGGAGGAAGAGAGTGGAGGAGGAGAGAGGAAGAGGACAGAGGATGAGGAGAAACGAGGAAGAGAGAGGAGGAAGAGAGAGGAGGAAGAGAGAGGAGGAAGAGAGAGGAAGAGGAGAGAGGAGGAGGAGAGAGGAAGAGGACAGAGTATGGGGAGAAACGAGGAAGAGAGAGGAGGAAGAGAGAGGAGGAAGAGAGAGGAGGAAGAGAATGGAAGAGGAGAGAGGAGGAAGAGAGAGGAGGAAGAGAGAGGAGGATGAGAGTGGAGGATGAGAGAGGAGGAAGATAGAGGAAGAGGAGTGAGGAGGAAGAGAGAGGAGGAAGAGAGAGGAGGAAGAGATAGGAGGAAGAGAGAGGAAGAGCAGAGAGGAGGAAGAGAGAGGAGGAAGAGAGAAGAAGGGGAGAGAGGAGGAAGATTGTTTCGGAAGAGAGTGGAGGAAGGGAGAGGAGGAAGATAGAGGAGGAAGAGAGAGGAGGAAGAGAGAGGAAGAGGAGAGAGGAGGAAGAGAGAAGAGGAAGAGAGAGGAGGATGAGAGAGGAGGATGAGAGAGGAGGAAGATAGAGGAAGAGGAGTGAGGAGGAGGATAGAGGAGAAAGAGAGAGGAGGAAGAGAGAGGAGGAAGAGTGAGGAGGAAGAGAGATGAGGAGGTTAGAGGAGGAAGAGAAAGGGGGAAGAGAGAGGAGGAAGAGAGACGAGGATGAGAGGGGAGCAAGAGTGAGGAGGAAGAGAGAGGATGAAGAGTGAGGACGAAGAGAGAGGAAGAGGAGAGAAGAGGAAGAGAGAGGAGGAAGAGAGAGGAGGAAGAGAGAGGAGGAATAAAGAGGAAGAGGAGAGAGGAGGACGAGAGAGGAGGAAGAGAGCGGAGGAAGAGTGAGGAGGAAGAGAGAGGAAGAGGGGAGAGGAGGAGGAGAGAGGAGGAAGAGAGAGGCGGAAGAGAGAGGAAGAAGAGAGAGGAGGAAGAGAGAGTAGGAAGAGAGAGGAGGAACTAGAGGAGGAAGAGAGAGGAAGAGAAGAGAGGAGGATGAGAGAGGAGGAAGAGAGACGAGGATTAGAGAGGAGGAAGAAAGAGGAGGAAGATAGAGGAAAAAGAGAGAGGAGGAAGAGAGAGGAGGAAGAGAGATGAGAGGAGAGAGGAGGAAGAGACAGGAAGAAGAGAGAGGAGGAAGAGAGATGAGAGGAGAGAGGAGGAAGAGAGAGGAGGAAGAGAGAGTAGGAGGAGAGAGGAGGAAGAGAGAGGAGGAGGAGAGAGGAGGAAGAGAGAAGAGGAAGAGAGAGGAGGAAGAGAGAGCAGGAAGAGAGAGGAGGAAGAGAGAGGAGGAAGAGAGAGGAAGAGGAGAGAGAAGGAGGAGAGGGGAGGAAGAGAGAGGAGGAAGAAAGAGGAGTAAGAGAGAAGAAGAGGAGAGAGGAGGAAGATTGTGTTGGAAGAGAGTGGAGGAAGAGAGAGGAGGAAGAGAGAGGAGGAAGAGAGAGGAGGAAGAGACAGGAAGAGGAGAGAAGAGGAAGAGAGTGGAGGAAGCGAGAGGAGGAAGAGAGAGGAAGAGGATAGAGGAAGAGGAGAGAGGAGGAAGAGAGAGGTGGAAGAGAGAGGAGGAAGAGAGAGGAAGAAGAGAGAGGAGGAAGAGAGAGGAGGAGGAGAGAGGAAGAGGACAGAGGAGGAGGAGAAAGGAGGAAGAGACAGGAAGAGGAGAGAGGAGGAAGAGAGTTGATGAAGAGAGAGGAGGATGAGAGAGGAGGATGAGAGAGGAGGAAGACAGAGGAAGAGGAGTGAGGAGGAGGAGAGAGGAGGAAGAGACAGGAGCAAGAGTGAGGAAGAGGAGAGAGGAGGAAGAGAGAGGAGGAAGAGAGACGAGGATGAGAGAGGACGAAGAGAGAGGAGGAAGAGAGAGGCGGAAGAGAGAGGAACAAGAGATAGGAGGAAGAGAGAGGAGGAGGAGAGAGGAAGAGGACAGAGGATGAGGAGAAACGAGGAAGAGAGAGGAGGAAGAGAGAGGAGGAAGAGAGAGGAGGAAGAGAGAGGAAGAGGAGAGAGGAGGAGGAGAGAGGAAGAGGACAGAGGATGGGGAGAAACGAGGAAGAGAGAGGAGGAAGAGAGAGGAGGAAGAGAGAGGAGGATTAGAGTGGAGGATGAGAGAGGAGGAAGATAGAGGAAGAGGAGTGAGGAGGAAGAGAGAGGAGGAAGAGAGAGGAGGAAGAGATAGGAGGAAGAGAGAGGAAGAGCAGAGAGGAGGAAGAGAGAGGAGGAAGAGAGAAGAAGGGGAGAGAGGAGGAAGATTGTTTTGGAAGAGAGTGGAGGAAGGGAGAGGAGGAAGATAGAGGAGGAAGAGAGAGGAGGAAGAGAGAGGAAGAGGAGAGAGGAGGAAGAGAGAAGAGGAAGAGAGAGGAGGATGAGAGAGGAGGATGAGAGAGGAGGAAGATAGAGGAAGAGGAGTGAGGAGGAGGATAGAGGAGAAAGAGAGAGGAGGAAGAGAGAGGAGGAAGAGTGAGGAGGAAGAGAGATGAGGAGGTTAGAGGAGGAAGAGAAAGGGGGAAGAGAGAGGAGGAAGAGAGACGAGGATGAGAGAGGAGCAAGAGTGAGGAGGAAGAGAGAGGATGAAGAGTGAGGACGAAGAGAGAGGAAGAGGAGAGAAGAGGAAGAGAGAGGAGGAAGAGAGAGGAGGAAGAGAGAGGAGGAAGAGAGAGGAGGAATAAAGAGGAAGAGGAGAGAGGAGGAAGAGAGAGGACGAAGAGAGAGGAAGAAGAGAGAGGAGGAAGAGAGAGTAGGAAGAGAGAGGAGGAAGCTAGAGGAGGAAGAGAGAGGAAGAGAAGAGAGGAGGATGAGAGAGGAGGAAGAGAGACGAGGATTAGAGAGGAGGAAGAAAGAGGAGGAAGATAGAGGAAAAAGAGAGAGGAGGAAGAGAGAGGAGGAAGAGAGATGAGAGGAGAGAGGAGGAAGAGAGAGGAAGAAGAGAGAGGAGGAAGAGAGATGAGAGGAGAGAGGAGGAAGAGAGAGGAGGAAGAGAGAGGAGGAGGAGAGAGGAGGAAGAGAGAGGAGGAGGAGAGAGGAGGAAGAGAGAAGAGGAAGAGAGAAGGAAGAGAGAGCAGGAAGAGAGAGGAGGAAGAGAGAGGAGGAAGAGAGAGGAAGAGGAGAGAGAAGGAGGAGAGGGGAGGAAGAGAGAGGAGGAAGAAAGAGGAGTAAGAGAGAAGAAGAGGAGAGAGGAGGAAGATTGTGTTGGAAGAGAGTGGAGGAAGAGAGAGGAGGAAGAGAGAGGAGGAAGAGAGAGGAGGAAGACACAGGAAGAGGAGAGAAGAGGAAGAGAGAGGAGGAAGCGAGAGGAGGAAGAGAGAGGAAGAGGATAGAGGAAGAGGATAGAGGAAGAGGAGAGAGGAGGAAGAGAGAGGTGGAAGAGAGAGGAGGAAGAGAGAGGAAGAAGAGAGAGGAGGAAGAGAGAGGAGGAAGAGAGAGGAAGAGGACAGAGGAGGAGGAGAAAGGAGGAAGAGACAGGAAGAGGAGAGAGGAGGAAGAGAGATGATGAAGAGAGAGGAGGATGAGAGAGGAGGATGAGAGAGAAGGAAGATAGAGGAAGAGGAGTGAGGAGGAGGAGAGAGGAGGAAGAGAGAGGAGCTAGAGTGAGGAGGAAGAGAGATGAGGAGGAAGGAGGAGGAAGAAAGAGGAGGAAGAGAGAGGAGGAAGTGTGAGGAGGAAGAGAGAGGAAGAGGAGAGACGAGGAAGAGAGTAGGAAGAGAGAGGAGGATGAGAGTGGAGGATGAGAGAGGAGGAAGATAGAGGAAGACGAGTGAGGAGGAGGAGAGAGGAGGAAGAGAGAGGAGCAAGTGTGAGGAGGAAGAGAGATGAGGAGGAGAGAGGAGGAAGAGAGAGGAGGAAGAGAGAGGAGGAAGAGAGAGTAGGAAGAGAAAGGAGGAAGCTAGAGGAGGAAGAGAGAGGAGGAAGAGAATGGAAGAGGAGAGACGAGGAAGAGAGAGGAGGAAGAGAGAGGAGGATTAGAGTGGAGGATGAGAGAGGAGGAAGAGATAGGAGGAAAAGAGAGGAAGAGGAGAGAGGAGGAAGAGAGAAGAGGCAGAGAGAGGAGGAAGAGAGAGGAGGAGGAGAGAGGAGGAAGAAAGAGGAGGAAGATAGAGGAAAAATAGAGAGGAGGAAGAGAGAGGAGGAAGAGAGAGGAGGAAGAGAGAGGAGGAAGAGATATGAGAGGAGAGAGGAGGAAGAGACAGGAAGAAGAGAGAGGAGGAAGAGAGATGAGAGGAGAGAGGAGGAAGAGAGAGGAGGAAGAGAGAGGAGGAGGAGAGAGGAGGAAGAGAGAGGAGGAGGAGAGAGGAGGAAGAGAGAAGAGGAAGAGAGAGGAGGAAAAGAGAGCAGGAAGAGAGAGGAGGAAGAGAGAGGAGGAAGAGAGAGGAAGAGGAGAGATGAGGAGGTTAGAGGAGGAAGAGAGAGGGGGAAGAGAGAGGAGGAAGAGAGACGAGGATGAGAGAGGAGCAAGAGTGAGGAGGAAGAGAGAGGAAGAGAAGAGGAAGAGAGAGGAGGAAGAGAGAGGAGGAAGAGAGAGGAGGAGTAGAGAGGAGGAAGAGAGCGGAGGAAGAGTGAGGAGGAAGAGAGAGGAAGAGGGGAGAGGAGGAGGAGAGAGGAGGAGGAGAGAGGAGGAAGAGAGAGGAGGAAGAGAGAGGAGGAAGAGAGAGGAGGAAGATAGAGGAAGAGGAGAGAGGAGGAAGAGAGAGGAGGAAGAGAGAGGAGGAAGAGACAGGAAGAGGAGAGAGGAGGAAGAGAGAGGAGGAAGAGAGAGGAGGAAGTGAGAGGAGGAAGAAAGAGGAAGAGGAGAGAGGAGGATGAGAGAGGAGGAAGAGAGACGAGGATTAGAGAGGAGGAAAAGAGAGGAGGAAGCGAGAGGAAGAGGAGAGAGGAGGAAGAGAGAGGAGGAAGAGAGAGGAAAAAGAGAGAGGAGGAGCAGAGAGGAGGAAGAGAGAGGTGGAAGAGAGAGGAGGAAGATAGAGGAAGAGGAGAGAGGAGGAAGAGAGAGGAGGAAGAGAGAGGAGGAAGAGAGAGGAGGAAGAGAGAGGAAGAGGAGAGAGTAGAAAGAGAGAGGAGGAAGAGAGACGAGGATGAGAGAGGAGGAAGAGAGAGGAGAAAGCGAGAGGAAGAGGAGAGAGGAGGAAGAGAGAGGAGGAAGAGAGCCGAGGATGAGAGAGGAGGAAGAGAGAGGAGGAAGAGAGAGGAAGAGGAGAGAGGAGGAAGAGAGAGGAGGAAGAGAGAGGAAGAGGAGAGAGGAGGAGCAGAGAGGAGGAAGAGAGAGGTGGAAGAGAGAGGAGGAAGATAGAAGAAGAAGAGAGAGGAAGAAGAGAGAGGAGGAAGAGAGAGGAGGAAGAGAGTGGAAGAGGATAGAGGAAGAGGAGAGAGGAGGAAGATAGCGGTGGAAGAGAGAGGAGGAAGAGAGTGGAAGAAGAGAGAGGAGGAAGAGAGAGGAGGAAGAGAGAGTAAGAAGAGAGAGGAGGAAGAGAGAGGAAGAGGAGAGAGAAGGAGGAGAGGGGAGGAAGAGAGAGGAGGAAGAGACAGGAAGAGGAGAGAGGAGGAAGAGAGAGGAGGAAGAGAAAGGAGGTAGAGAGAGGAGGAAGAGAGTGTAGCAAGAGAGAGGAAGAGGAGAGAGGAGGATGAGAGAGGAGGAAGAGAGACGAGGATAAGAGAGGAGAAAGAGAGAGGAGGAAGATAGAGGAAAAAGAGAGAGGAGGAAGAGAGAGGACGAAGAGAGAGGAGGAAGAGTGAGGAGGAAGAGAGAAGAGGAAGAGAGAGAGAGGAGAGAAGAGGAAGCGAGAGGAGGAAGAGAGAGGAAGAATAGAGAGGAGGAAGAGAGAAGAGGAAGAGACAGGAGGAAAGGAGTAGGAAGAGAGAGGAAGAGGAGAGAGGAGGAGCAGAGAGGAGGAAGAGAGAGGTGGAAGAGAGAGGAGGAAGATAGAAGAAGAAGAGAGAGGAAGAAGAGAGAGGAGGAAGAGAGAGGAGGAAAAGGGAGGAGGAGGAGGAGTTAGAGAGAGGAAAAAGAGAGAGGAGGAAGAGAGAGGAGTAAGAGAGAAGAGGAAGGGAGAGGAGGAAGAGAGAGGACGAAAAGAGAGGAGGAAGAGAGAGGAAGAGCAGAGAGGAGGAAGAGAGAGGAGAAAGAGAGAAGAAGAGGAGAGAGGAGGAAGATTGTGTTGGAAGAGAGTGGAGGAAGAGAGAGGAGGAAGAGAGAGGAGGAAGAGAGAGGAGGAAGAGACAGGAAGAGGAGAGAGGAGGAAGATTGTGTTGGAAGAGAGTGGAGGAAGAGAGAGGAGGAAGAGAGTGGAGGAAGAGAGAGGAGGAACAGGGAGGAGGAAGAGAGAGGATGAGGAGAGAGGAGGAAGTGATAGGAGCAAGAGTGAGGAGGAAGAGAGACGAGGATGAGAGAGGAGCAAGAGTGAGGAGGAAGAGAGAGGAATAGGAGAGAATAGGAAGAGAGAGGAGGATGAGAGAGGAGGAAGAGAGAGGAGGAAGAGAGAGGAAGAGGATAGAGGAAGAGGAGAGAGGAGGAAGAGAGAGGTGGAAGAGGAGGAGGAAGAGAGAGGAACAAGAGAGAGGAGGAAGAGAGAGGAGGAGGAGAGAGGAAGAGGACAGAGGAGGAGGAGAAACGAGGAAGAGACAGGCGGAAGAGAGAGGAGGAAGAGAGAGGAGGAAGAGAGAGGAGGAAGAGAGAGGAAGAGGAGAGAGGAGGAAGAGAGAGGAGGAAGAGAGAGGAGGATGAGAGAGGAGGATGAGAGAGGAGGAAGAGAGAGGAAGAGGAGATAGGACGAAGAGAGAGGAAGACAAGAGAGGAGGAGGAGGAGAGATGAAAAAGAGAGAGGAGGAAGAGAGAGAAGGAAGCGAAAGGAAGAGCAGAGAGGAGGAAGAGAGAGGAGGAAGAGACATAAAGAAGAGAGAGGAAGAGGAGAGATGAGGAATTGAGAAGACGAAGAGAGAGGAGGAAGAGAGAGGAGGAAGAGAGAGGAGGAAGAGAGAGGAAGAGGAGAGAGGAAGAGGAGAGAGGAGGAATTGAGAGGACTTAGAGAGAGGAGGAAGAGAGAGGAGGAAGAGAGAGGAGGAAGAGAGAGGAAGAGGAGAGAGGAAGAGGAGAGAGGAGGAAGAGAGAGGAGGCAGAGGAGGAAGAGCGAGGAGGAAGAGAGAGGAACAGGAGAGAGGAGGAATTGAGAGGAGGAAGAGGGAGGAGGGAGAGAGAGGAGGAAGAGAGAAGAAGAGGAGATAGGAGGAAGATTGTGTTGGAAGAGAGTGGAGGAAGAGAGAGGAGGAAGAGAGAGGAGGAAGAGACAGGAAGAGGAGAGAAGAGGAAGAGACAGGACGAACAGGGAGGAGGAAGAGAGTCGAGGATGAGAGAGGAGCAAGAGTGAGGAGGAAGAGAGAGGAAGAGGAGATAAGAGGAAGAGAGAGGAGGAAGAGAGAGGAGGAAGAGAGAGGAAGAGGAGATAGGAGGAATTGAGAGGAGGAAGGGAGAGGAGTAAGAGAGAGGAGGAAGAGAGAAGAAGAGGAGAGAGGAGGAAGATTGTGTTGGAAGACAGTGGAGGAAGAGAGAGGAGGAAGAGAGAGGAGGAAGAGAGAGGAAGAGGAGAGAGGAAGATGAGATAAGAGGAAGAGAGAGGAGGAAGAGAGAGGAGGAAGAGGGAGGAAGAGGAGATAGGAGGAATTGAGAGGAGGAAGGGAGAGGAGGCAGAGAGAGGAGGAAGAGAGAGGAGGAAGAGAGAGGAGGAAGAGAGAGGAGGGAGATAGAGGAAGAGGAGTGAGGAGGAGCAGAGAGAAGGAAGAGAGAGAAGCAAGAGTGAGGAGAAAGAGAGATGAGGAGGATAGAAGAGGAAGAGAGAGGAGGAAGAGAGAGGAGGCAGAGAGAGGAGGAAGAGAGATGAGGAGGATAGAAGAGGAAGAGAGAGGAGGAAGAGAAAGGAAGGGGAGAGAAGAGGAAGAGAGAGGAGGAAGAGAGAGGAGGAAGAGAGAGGAGGAAGAGAGATGAGAGGAGAGAGGAGGAAGAGAGAGGAGGAAGAGAGAGGAGGAAGAGAGAGGAGGAAGAGAGAGGAGGAAGAGACAGGAAGAGAGGAGAGAAGGAAGAGAGGGGAGGAAGAGAGAGGAGGAAGAAAGAGGCGGAAGAGGGAGGAGGAAGAGAGAAGAGGAAGAGAGAGGAGGAAGAGAGAGGAGGAAGAGAGATGAGGAGGATAGAGGAGGAAGAGAGAGGAGGAAGAGAGAGGAGGAAGAGAGATGAGGAGGATAGAGGAGGAAGAGAGAGGAGGAAGAGAGAGGAAGGGGAGAGAAGAGGAAGAGAGAGGAGGAAGAGAGAGGAGGAAGAGAGAGGAAGAGAAGAGAGGAGGAAGAGAGAGGAGGAAGAGAGAGGAGGAAGAGACAGGAAGAGGAGAGAGGAGAAAGAGAGAGGAGGAAGAGAGAGGAGGAGGATAGAGGAGGAAGAGAGAGGAGGAAGAGAGAGGAGGAAGAGAGAGGAGGAAGAGAGATGAGGAGGATAGAGGAGGAAGAGAGAGGAGGAAGAGAGAGGAAGAGGAGAGAAGAGGAAGAGAGAGGAGGAAGAGAGAGGAGGAAGAGAGTGGAAGAGGAGAGAGGAGGAAGAGAGAGGAGGAAGAGAGAGGAGGATGAGAGAGGAGGATGAGAGAGGAGGATGAGAGAGGAGGGAGATAGAGGAAGAGGAGTAAGGAGGAGGAGAGAGGAGGAAGAGAGAGGAGGAAGAGAGAGGAGGAAGAGAGATGAGGAAGAGAGAGGAGGAAGAGAGATGAGGAAGAGAGAGGAAGAGGAGTGAGGTGGAGGAGAGAGGAGGAAGAGAGAGGAGCAAGAGTGAGGAGGAAGAGAGATGAGGAGGATAGAGGAGGAAGAGAGAGGAGGAAGACAGAGGAAGAGGAGGGAGGAGGAAGAGAGAGGAGGAAGAGAGAGGAGGAAGAGAGAGGTAGAGGAGAGAGGAGGAAGAGAGAGGAGGAAGAGAGAGGAGGAAGAGAGAGGAACAGGAGAGAGGAGGAATTGAGAGGACGAAGAGGGAGGAGGGAGAGAGAGGAGGAAGAGAGAAGAAGAGGAGAGAGGAGGAAGATTGTGTTGGAAGAGAGTGGAGGAAGAGAGAGGAGGAAGAGAGAGGAGGAAGAAAGAGGAGGAAGAGACAGGAAGAGGAGAGAAGAGGAAGAGAGAGGAGGAAGAGAGAGGAAGAGGAGAGAGGAGGAAGAGAGAGGAGGAAGAGAGAGAAAGGGGAGAGAAGAGGAAGAGAGAGGAGGAAGAGAGAGGAGGAAGAGAGAGGAAGAGGAGAGAGGAGGAAGAGAGAGGAGGAAGAGAGAGGAGGAAGAGACAGGAAGAGGAGAGAGGAGGAATTGAGAGGACGAAGAGAGAGGAGGAAGAGAGAGGAGGAAGGGAGAAGAAGAGGAGAGAGGAGGAATATTGTGTTGGAAGAGAGTGGAGGAAGAGAGAGGAGGAAGAGAGAGGAGGAAGAGAGAGGAGGAAGAGAGAGGAAGAGGAGAGAGAAGGAGGAGAGGGGAGGAAGAGAGAGGAGGAAGAGAGAGGAGGAAGCTAGAGGAGGAAGAGAGAGGAAGAGAAGAGAGGAGGATGAGAGAGGAGGAAGAGACGAGGATTAGAGAGGAGGAAGAGAGAGGAGGAAGATAGAGGAAAAAGAGAGAGGAGGAAGAGAGAGGAGGAAGAGAGAGGAGGAAGAGAGATGAGAGGAGAGAGGAGGAAGAGACAGGAAGAGGAGAGAGGAGGAAGAGAGATAAAAGGAGAGAGGAGGAAAAGAGAGGAGGAAGAGAGAGGAGGAGGAGAGAGGAGGAAGAGAGAGGAGGAGGAGAGAGGAGGAAGAGAGAGCAGGAGGAGAGAGGAGGAAGAGAGAAGAGGAAGAGAGAGGAGGAAGAGAGAGCAGGAAGAGAGAGGAGGAAGAGAGAGGAGGAAGAGAGAGGAAGAGGAGAGAGAAGGAGGAGAGGGGAGGAAGAGAGAGGAGGAAGAAAGAGGAGGAAGAGAGAAGAAGAGGAGAGAGGAGGAAGATTGTGTTGGAAGAGAGTGGAGGAAGAGAGAGGAGGAAGAGAGAGGAGGAAGAGAGAGGAAGAGGATAGAGGAAGAGGAGAGAGGAGGAAGAGAGAGGTGGAAGAGAGAGGAGGAAGAGAGCGGAAGAAGAGAGAGGAGGAAGAGAGAGGAGGAAGAGAGAGGAAGAGGACAGAGGAGGAGGACAAAGGAGGAAGAGACAGGAAGAGGAGAGAGGAGGAAGAGAGATGAGGAAGAGAGAGGAGGATGAGAGAGGACGATGAGAGAGGAGGAAGATAGAGGAAGAGGAGTGAGGAGGAAGAGAGAGGAGGAAGAGACAGGAAGAGGAGAGAAGAGGAAGAGACAGGACGAAGAGGGAGGAGGAAGAGAGACGAGGATGAGAGAGGAGCAAGAGTGAGGAGGAAGAGAGAGGAAGAGGAGAGAAGAGGAAGAGAGAGGAGGAAGAGAGAGGAGGAAGAGAGAGGAAGAGGAGATAGGAGGAATTGAGAGGAGGAAGGGAGAGGAGGAAGAGAGAGGAGGAAGAGAGAAGAAGAGGAGAGAGGAGGAAGATTGTGTTGGAAGACAGTGGAGGAAGAGAGAGGAGGAAGAGAGAGGAGGAAGACAGAGGAAGAGGAGAGAGGAAGAGGAGAGAGAAGGAAGAGAGAGGAGGCAGAGAGAGGAGGAAGAGCTAGGAGGAAGAGAGAGGTAGAGGAGAGAAGAGGAAGAGAGAGGAGGAACAGGGAGGAGGAATTGAGAGGAGGAGGAGGGAGGAGGAAGTGATAGGAGCAAGAGTGAGGAGGAAGAGAGACGAGGATGAGAGAGGAGAAAGAGTGAGGAGGAAGAGAGAGGAATAGGAGACAAGAGGAAGAGAGAGGAGGAAGAGAGAGGAGGAAGAGAGAGGAGGAAGAGAGAGGAAGAGGATAGAGGAAGAGGAGAGAGGAGGAAGAGAGAGGTGGAAGAGAGTGGAGGAAGAGAGAGGAAGAAGAGAGAGGAGGAAGAGAGAGGAGGAAGAGAGAGGAAGAGGAGAGAGGAGGAAGAGAGAGGAGGATGAGAGAGGAGGATGAGAGAGGAGGGAGATAGAGGAAGAGGAGTGAGGAGGAGGAGAGAGGAGGAAGAGAGAGAAGCAAGAGTGAGGAGAAAGAGAGATGAGGAGTATAGAGGAGGAAGAGAGAGGAGGAAGAGACAGGAGGAAGAGAGAGGAGGAAGAGAGATGAGGAGGATAGAAGAGGAAGAGAGAGGAGGAAGAGAGAGGAAGGGGAGTGAAGAGGAAGAGAGATGCGGAAGAGAGAGGAGGAAGAGAGAGGAAGAGGAGAGAAGAGGAAGAGAGAGGAGGAAGAGAGAGGAGGAAGAGAGAGGAGGAAGAGAGATGAGAGGAGAGAGGAGGAATAGAGAGGAGGAAGAGAGAGGAGGAAGAGAGATGAGAGGAGAGAGAAGGAAGAGAGAGGAGGAAGAGAGAGGAGGAAGAGAGAGGAGGAAGAGAGAGGAGGAAGAGAGAGGAGGAAGAGAGAGGAGGAAGAGAGAGGAGGAAGAGAGAGGAAGAGAGGTGAGAAGGAAGAGAGGGGAGGAAGAGAGAGGAGGAAGAAAGAGGCGGAAGAGGGAGGAGGAAGAGAGAGGAGGAAGAGAGAGTAGGAAGACAGAGGAGGAGGAGAGAGGATTAAGAGAGAGGAGGAAGAGAGACGAGGTTGAGGGAGGAGGAAGAGAGAGGAGGAAGAGAGAGGAAGAGGAGAGAGGAGGAAGAGAGAGGAGGAAGAGAGACGAGGATGAGAGAGGAGAAAGAGAGAGGAGGAAGAGAGAGGAGGAAGAGAGAGGAGAAGAGAGAGGAGGAAGAGAGATGAGGAAGAGAGAGGAAGAGGAGTGAGGTGGAGGAGAGAGGAGGGAGAGAGAGGAGTAAGTGTGAGGAGGAAGAGAGAGGTAGAGGAGAGATGAGGAAGAGAGAGGAGGAAGAGAGACGAGGATGAGAGAGGAGGAAGAGAGAGGAGGAAGAGAGAGGAGGAAGAGAGAGGAGGGAGATAGAGGAAGAGGAGTGAGGAGGAGCAGGGAGAAGGAAGAGAGAGAAGCAAGAGTGAGGAGAAAGAGAGATGAGGAGGATAGAAGAGGAAGAGAGAGGAGGAAGAGAGAGGAGGCAGAGAGAGGAGGAAGAGAGATGAGGAGGATAGAAGAGGAAGAGAGAGGAGGAAGAGAAAGGAAAGGGAGAGAAGAGGAAGAGAGAGGAGGAAGAGAGAGGAGGAAGAGAGATGAGAGGAGAGAGGAGGAAGAGAGAGGAGGAAGAGAGAGGAGGAAGAGAGAGGAGGAAGAGAGAGGAGGAAGAGACAGGAGGAAGAGACAGGAAGAGAGGAGAGAAGGAAGAGAGGGGAGGAAGAGAGAGGAGGAAGAAAGAGGCGGAAGAGGGAGGAGGAAGAGAGAAGAGGAAGAGAGAGGAGGAAGAGAGAGGAGGAAGAGAGATGAGGAGGATAGAGGAGGAAGAGAGAGGAGGAAGAGAGAGGAGGAAGAGAGATGAGGAGGATAGAGGAGGAAGAGAGAGGAGGAAGAGAGAGGAAGGGGAGAGAAGAGGAAGAGAGAGGAGGAAGAGAGAGGAGGAAGAGAGAGGAAGAGAAGAGAGGAGGAAGAGAGAGGAGGAAGAGAGAGGAGGAAGAGACAGGAAGAGGAGAGAGTAGGAAGAGAGAGGAGGAAGAGAGAGGAGGAGGATAGAGGAGGAAGAGAGAGGAGGAAGAGAGAGGAGGAAGAGAGAGGAGGAAGAGAGATGAGGAGGATAGAGGAGGAAGAGAGAAGAGGAAGAGAGAGGAAGAGGAGAGAAGAGGAAGAGAGAGGAGGAAGAGAGAGGAGGAAGAGAGTGGAAGAGGAGAGAGGAGGAAGAGAGAGGAGGAAGAGAGAGGAGGATGAGAGAGGAGGATGAGAGAGGAGGATGAGAGAGGAGGGAGATAGAGGAAGAGGAGTAAGGAGGAGGAGAGAGGAGGAAGAGAGAGGAGGAAGAGAGAGGAGGAAGAGAGATGAGGAAGAGAGAGGAAGAGGAGTGAGGTGGAGGAGAGAGGAGGAAGAGAGAGGAGCAAGAGTGAGGAGGAAGAGAGATGAGGAGGATAGAGGAGGAAGAGAGAGGAGGAAGATAGAGGAAGAGGAGAGAGGAGGAAGAGAGAGGAGGAAGAGAGAGGAGGAAGAGAGAGGTAGAGGAGAGAGGAGGAAGAGAGAGGAGGAAGAGAGAGGAGGAAGAGAGAGGAACAGGAGAGAGGAGGAATTGAGAGGACGAAGAGGGAGGAGGGAGAGAGAGGAGGAAGAGAGAAGAAGAGGAGAGAGGAGGAAGATTGTGTTGGAAGAGAGTGGAGGAAGAGAGAGAAGGAAGAGAGAGGAGGAAGAAAGAGGAGGAAGAGACAGGAAGAGGAGAGAAGAGGAAGAGAGAGGAGGAAGAGAGAGGAAGAGGAGGGAGGAGGAAGAGAGAGGAGGAAGAGAGAGAAAGGGGAGAGAAGAGGAAGAGAGAGGAGGAAGAGAGAGGAGGAAGAGAGAGGAAGAGGAGAGAGGAGGAAGAGAGAGGAGGAAGAGAGAGGAGGAAGAGACAGGAAGAGGAGAGAGGAGGAATTGAGAGGACGAAGAGAGAGGAGGAAGAGAGAGGAGGAAGGGAGAAGAAGAGGAGAGAGGAGGAATATTGTGTTGGAAGAGAGTGGAGGAAGAGAGATGAGGAAGAGAGAGGAGGAAGAGAGAGGAAGAGGGGAGAGGAGGAGGAGAGAGGAGGAAGAGAGAGGCGGAAGAGAGAGGAAGAAGAGTGAGGAGGAAGAGAGAGTAGGAAGAGAGAGGAGGAAGCTAGAGGAGGAAGAGAGAGGAAGAGAAGAGAGGAGGATGAGAGAGGAGGAAGAGACGAGGATTAGAGAGGAGGAAGAGAGAGGAGGAAGATAGAGGAAAAAGAGAGAGGAGGAAGAGAAAGGAGGAAGAGAGAGGAGGAAGAGAGATGAGAGGAGAGAGGAGGAAGAGACAGGAAGAGGAGAGAGGAGGAAGAGAGATAAAAGGAGAGAGGAGGAAAAGAGAGGAGGAAGAGAGAGGAGGAGGAGAGAGGAGGAAGAGAGAGGAGGAGGAGAGAGGAGGAAGAGAGAGCAGGAGGAGAGAGGAGGAAGAGAGAAGAGGAAGAGAGAGTAGGAAGAGAGAGCAGGAAGAGAGAGGAGGAAGAGAGAGGAGGAAGAGAGAGGAAGAGGAGAGAGAAGGAGGAGAGGGGAGGAAGAGAGAGGAGGAAGAAAGAGGAGGAAGAGAGAAGAAGAGGAGAGAGGAGGAAGATTGTGTTGGAAGAGAGTGGAGGAAGAGAGAGGAGGAAGAGAGAGGAGGAAGAGAGAGGAAGAGGATAGAGGAAGAGGAGAGAGGAGGAAGAGAGAGGTGGAAGAGAGAGGAGGAAGAGAGCGGAAGAAGAGAGAGGAGGAAGAGAGAGGAGGAAGAGAGAGGAAGAGGACAGAGGAGGAGGAGAAAGGAGGAAGAGACAGGAAGAGGAGAGAGGAGGAAGAGAGATGAGGAAGAGAGAGGAGGATGAGAGAGGAGGATGAGAGAGGAGGAAGATAGAGGAAGAGGAGTGAGGAGGAAGAGAGAGGAGGAAGAGACAGGAAGAGGAGAGAAGAGGAAGAGACAGGACGAAGAGGGAGGAGGAAGAGAGACGAGGATGAGAGAGGAGCAAGAGTGAGGAGGAAGAGAGAGGAAGAGGAGATAAGAGGAAGAGAGAGGAGGAAGAGAGAGGAGGAAGAGAGAGGAAGAGGAGATAGGAGGAATTGAGAGGAGGAAGGGAGAGGAGGAAGAGAGAGGAGGAAGAGAGAAGAAGAGGAGAGAGGAGGAAGATTGTGTTGGAAGACAGTGGAGGAAGAGAGAGGAGGAAGAGAGAGGAGGAAGAGAGAGGAAGAGGAGAGAGGAAGAGGAGAGAGAAGGAAGAGAGAGGAGGCAGAGAGAGGAGGAAGAGCTAGGAGGAAGAGAGAGGTAGAGGAGAGAAGAGGAAGAGAGAGGAGGAACAGGGAGGAGGATGAGAGAGGAGGAGGAGGGAGGAGGAAGTGATAGGAGCAAGAGTGAGGAGGAAGAGAGACGAGGATGAGAGAGGAGAAAGAGTGAGGAGGAAGAGAGAGGAATAGGAGACAAGAGGAAGAGAGAGGAGGAAGAGAGAGGAGGAAGAGAGAGGAGGAAGAGAGAGGAAGAGGATAGAGGAAGAGGAGAGAGGAGGAAGAGAGAGGTGGAAGAGAGAGGAGGAAGAGAGAGGAGGAAGAGAGAGGAAGAGGAGAGAGGAGGAGGAGAGAGGAGGATGAGAGAGGAGGATGAGAGAGGAGGGAGATAGAGGAAGAGGAGTGAGGAGGAGGAGAGAGGAGGAAGAGAGAGAAGCAAGAGTGAGGAGAAAGAGAGATGAGGAGTATAGAGGAGGAAGAGAGAGGAGGAAGAGAGAGGAGGAAGAGAGAGGAAGGGGAGTGAAGAGGAAGAGAGATGCGGAAGAGAGAGGAGGAAGAGAGAGGATGAGGAGAGAGGAGGAAGAGAGAGGAGGAAGAGTGAGGAGGATGAGAGAGGAAGAGGGGAGAGGAGGAGGAGAGAGGAGGAAGAGAGAGGCGGAAGCTAGAGGAAGAAGAGAGAGGAGGAAGAGAGAGTAGGAAGAGAGAGGAGGAAGAGAGAGGAGGAAGAGAGAGGAAGAGAAGAGAGGAGGAGTAGGAGAGACGAAAAAGATAGAGGAGGAAGAGAGAGAAGGAAGAGAAAGGAAGAGCAGAGAGGACGAAGAGAGAGGAGGAAGAGAGAGGAGGAAGAGAGAAGAAGAGGAGAGAGGAGGAAGATTGTGTTGGAAGAGAGTGGAGGAAGAGAGAGGAGGAAGAGAGAGGAGGAAGAGAGAGGAGGAAGAGACAGGAAGAGGAGAGAAGAGGAAGAGAGAGGAGGAAGAGTGAGGAGGAAGAGAGAGGAAGAGGAGAGAGGAGGAAGAGAGAAGAGAAAGAGAGAGGAGGATGAGAGAGGAGGATGAGAGAGGAGGAAGATAGAGGAAGAAGAGTGAGGAGGAGGATAGAGGAGAAAGAGAGAGGAGGAAGAGAGAGGAGGAAGAGTGAGGAGGAAGAGAGATGAGGAGGTTAGAGGAGGAAGAGAGAGGGGGAAGAGAGAGGAGGAAGAGAGACGAGGATGAGAGAGGAGCAAGAGTGAGGAGGAAGAGAGAGGAGGAAGAGTGAGGACGAAGAGAGAGGAAGAGGAGAGAAGAGGAAGAGAGAGGAGGAAGAGAGAGGAGGAAGAGAGAGAAGGAAGAGAGAGGAAGACCAGAGAGGAGGAAGAGAGTGGAGGAAGAGAGAAGAAGAGGAGAGAGGAGGATGAGAGAGGAGGAAGATAGAGGAAGAGTAGTGAGGAGGAGGATAGAGGAGAAAGAGAGAGGAGGAAGAGAGAGGAGGAAGAGTGAGGAGGAAGAGAGATGAGGAGGTTAGAGGAGCAAGAGAGAGGGGGAAGAGAGAGGAGGAAGAGAGACGAGGATGAGAGAGGAGTAAGAGTGAGGAGGAAGAGAGAGGAAGAGGAGAGAAGAGGAAGAGAGAGGAGGAAGAGAGAGGAGGAATAAAGAGGAAGAGGAGAGAGGAGGAAGAGAGAGGAGGAAGAGAGAGGAGGAGGAGAGAGGAGGAAGAGAGCGGAGGAAGAGTGAGGAGGAAGAGAGAGGAAGAGGGGAGAGGAGGAGGAGAGAGGAGGAAGAGAGCGGAGGAAGAGAGAGGAGGAAGAGAGATGAGAGGAGAGAGGAGGAAGAGACAGGAAGAAGAGAGAGGAGGAATAGAGATGAGAGGAGAGAGGAGGAAGAGAGAGGAGGAAGAGAGAGGAGGAGGAGAGAGGAGGAAGAGAGAGGAGGAGGAGAGAGGAGGAAGAGAGAAGAGGAAGAGAGAGGAGGAAGAGAGAGCAGGAAGAGAGAGGAGGAAGAGAGAGGAGGAAGAGAGAGGAAGAGGAGAGAGAAGGAGGAGAGGGGAGGAAGAGAGAGGAGGAAGAAAGAGGAGGAAGAGAGAAGAGGAGAGAGGAGGAAGATTGTGTTGGAAGAGAGTGGAGGAAGAAAGAGGAGGAAGAGAGAAGAGGAGAGAGGAGGAAGATTGTGTTGGAAGAGAGTGGAGGAAGAGAGAGGAGGAAGAGAGAGGAGGAAGAGAGAGGAGGAAGAGACAGGAAGAGGAGAGAAGAGGAAGAGAGAGGAGGAAGAGAGAGGAGGAAGAGAGAGGAAGAGGATAGAGGAAGAGGAGAGAGGAGGAAGAGAGAGGTGGAAGATAGAGGAGGAAGAGAGAGGAAGAAGAGAGAGGAGGAAGAGAGACGAGGAAGAGAGAGGAAGAGGACAGAGGAGGAGGAGAAAGGAGGAAGAGACAGGAAGAGGAGAGAGGAGGAAGAGAGATGAGGAAGAGAGAGGAGGATGAGAGACGAGGATGAGAGAGGAGGAAGATAGAGGAAGAGGAGTGAGGAGGAGGAGAGAGGAGGAAGAGACAGGAGCAAGAGTGAGGAGGAAGAGAGATGAGGACGAAGGAGGAGGAAGAGAGAGGAGGAAGAGAGAGGAGGAAGAGTGAGGAGGAAGAGAGAGGAAGAGGAGAGTAGAGGAAGAGAGAGGAGGAAGAGAGATGAAGAGGAGAGAGGAGGAAGAGAGAAGAGGAAGAGAGACGAGGATGAGAGAGGAGGAAGAGAGAGGAGGAAGAGAGAGGAGGAAGAGAGTGGAAGAGGATAGAGGAAGAGGAGAGAGGAGGAAGATAGCGGTGGAAGAGAGAGAAGGAAGAGAGAGGAAGAAGAGAGAGGAGGAAGAGAGAGGAAGAGCAGAGAGGAGGAAGAGAGAGGAGGAAGAGAGAAGAAGAGGAGAGAGGAGGAAGATTGTTTTGGAAGAGAGTGGAGGAAGGGAGAGAAGGAAGAGAGAGGAGGAAGAGAGAGGAGGAGGAGACAGGAAGAGGAGAGAAGAGGAAGAGAGAGGAGGAAGACTGCGGAGGAAGAGAGTAGAAGAGGAGAGAGGAGGAAGAGAGAGGAGGAAGAGAGAGGAGGATGAGAGTGGAGGATGAGAGAGGAGGAAAGTAGAGGAAGAGGAGTGAGGAGGAGGATAGAGGAGAAAGAGAGAGGAGTAAGAGAGAGGAGGAAGAGTGAGGAGGAAGAGAGATGAGGAGGTTAGAGGAGGAAGAGAGAGGAGGAAGAGAGAGGAGGAAGAGAGACGAGGATGAGAGAGGAGCAAGAGTGAGGAGGAAGAGAGAGGAAGAGGAGAGAAGAGGAAGAGAGAGGAGGAAGAGAGAGGAGGAAGAGAGAGGAAGAGGAGAGAGGAGGAAGAGAGGGGAGGAAGAGAGAGGAGGAAGAGAGAGGAGGACGAGGGAGGAGGAAGAGAGATAAAGGAGAGGAAGAGGAGAGAGGAGGAATTGAGAGGAGGAAGAGAGAGGAGGAAGATAGAGGAGGAAGAGAGAAGAAGAGGAGAGAGGAGGAAGATTGTGTTGGAAGAGAGTGGAGGAAAAGAGAGGAGGAAGACAGAGGAGGAGGAGAGAGGAGGAAGCGATAGGAAGAAGAGTGAGGAGGAAGAGAGAGGAAGAGGCCAGAAGAGGAAGAGAGAGGAGGAAGAGAGAGGAGGAAGAGAGAGGAGGAAGAGAGAGGAAGAGGATAGAGGAAGAGGAGAGAGGAGGAAGAGAGACTTGGAAGAGAGGAGGAATAGAGTGGAGGAAGAGAGAGGAAGAGGAGAGAGGAGGTTGAGAGAGGAGGAAGAGAGACGAGGATGAGAGAGGAGGAAGAGAGAGGAGGAATATATAGGAAAAAGAGAGAGGAGCAAGAGAGAGGAGGAAGAGAGAGGAGGAAGAGAGAGGAGGAAGAGAGAGGAGGAAGAGTGAGGAATAGGAGAGAGCAGGAAGAGAGAGGAGGAAGAGAGACGAGGATGAGAGGGGAAGAAGAGAGAGGAGGAGGAGAGAGGAAGAGGACAGAGGATGAGGAGAAACGAGGAAGAGAGAGGAGGAAGAGAGAGGAGGAAGAGAGAGGAGGAAGAGAGAGGAAGAGGAGAGAGGAGGAGGAGAGAGGAAGAGGAGAGAGGATGCGGAGAAACGAGGAAGAGAGAGGAGGAATAGAGAAGAGGAAGAGAGAGGAGGAAGAGAGAGGAAGAGGTGAGAGGAGGAAGAGAGAGGAGGAAGAGAGAGGAGTATGAAAGTGGAGGATGAGAGAGGAGGAAGATAGAGGAAGAGGAGTGACGAGGAGGAGAGAGGAGGAAGAGAGAGGAGCAAGAGTGAGGAGGAAGAGAGATGAGGAGGAGAGTGGCGGAAGAGAGAGGAGGAAGAGAGAGGAGGAAGAGTGAGGACGAAGAGAGAGGAAGAGGAGAGAAGAGGAAGAGAGAGGAGGAAGAGAGAGGAGGAAGAGAGAGGAAGAGCAGAGTGGAGGAAGAGAGAGGAGGAAGAGAGAAGAAGAGGAGAGAGGAGGAAGATAGTTTTGGAAGAGAGTGGAGGAAGGGAGAGGAGGAAGAGAGAGGAGGAAGAGAGAGGAGGAAGAGAGAGGAGGATGAGAGAAGAGGAAGATAGAGGAAGAAGAGTGAGGAGGAGGATAGAGGAGAAAGAGAGAGGAGGAAGAGAGAGGAGGAAGAGTGAGGAGGAAGAGAGATGAGGAGTTTAGAGGAGGAAGAGAGAGGGGGAAGAGAGAGGAGGAACAGAGACGAGGATGAGAGAGGAGCAAGAGTGAGGAGGAAGAGAGAGGAGGAAGAGTGAGGACGAAGAGAGAGGAAGAGGAGAGAAGAGGAAGAGAGAGGAGGAAGAGAGAGGAGGAAGAGAGAGGAGGAAGAGAGAGGAAGAGCAGAGAGGAGGAAGAGAGTGGTGGAAGAGAGAAGAAGAGGAGAGAGGAGGATGAGAGAGGAGGAAGATAGAGGAAGAGGCGTGAGGAGGAGGATAGAGGAGAAATAGAGAGGAGGAAGAGAGAGGAGGAAGAGTGAGAAGGAAGAGAGATGAGGAGGTTAGAGGAGCAAGAGAGAGGGGGAAGTGAGAGGAGGAAGAGAGACGAGGATGAGAGAGGAGCAAGAGTGAGGAGGAAGAGAGAGGAAGAGGAGAGAAGAGGAAGAGAGAGGAGGAAGAGAGAGGAGGAATAAAGAGGAAGAGGAGAGAGGAGGAAGAGAGAGGAGGAAGAGAGAGGAGGAGGAGAGAGGAGGAAGAAAGCGGAGGAAGAGTGAGGAGGAAGAGAGAGGAAGAGGGGAGAGGAGGAGGAGAGAGGAGGAAGAGAGAGGCGGAAGAGAGAGGAAGAAGAGAGAGGAGGAAGAGAGTGTAGGAAGAGAGAGGAGGAAGCTAGAGGAGGAAGAGAGAGGAAGAGAAGAGAGGAGGATGAGGGAGGAGGAAGACAGACGAGGATTAGAGAGGAGGAAGAGAGAGGAGGAAGGTAGAGGAGGAAGAGAGAGGAGGAAGAGAGATGAGAGGAGAGAGGTGGAAGAGACAGGAAGAAGAGAGAGGAGGAATAGAGTTGAGAGGAGAGAGGAGGAAGAGAGAGGAGGAAGAGAGAGGAGGAGGAGATAGGAGGAAGAGAGAGGAGGAGGAGAGAGGAGGAAGAGAGAAGAGGAAGAGAGAGGAGGAAGAGAGAGCAGGAAGAGAGAGGAGGAAGAGAGAGGAGGAAGAGAGAGGAAGAGGAGAGGGGAGGAAGAGAGAGGAGGAAGAAAGAGGAGGAAGAGAGAAGAAGAGGAGAGAGGAGGAAGATTGTGTTGGAAGAGAGTGGAGGAAGAGAGAGGAGGAAGAGAGAGGAGGAAGAGAGAGGAGGAAGAGACAGGAAGAGGAGAGAAGAGGAAGAGAGAGGAGGAAGAGAGAGGAGGAAGAGAGAGGAAGAGGATAGAGGAAGAGGAGAGAGGAGGAAGAGAGAGGTGGAAGAGAGAGGAGGAAGAGAGAGGAAGAAGAGAGAGGAGGAAGAGAGAGGAGGATGAGAGAGGAGGATGATAGAGGAGGAAGATAGAGGAAGAGGAGTGAGGAGGAGGAGAGAGGAGGAAGAGACAGGAGCAAGAGTGAGGAGGAATAGAGATGAGGAGGAAGGAGGAGGAAGAGAGAGGAGGAAGAGAGAGGAGGAAGAGTGAGGAAGAGGAGAGAGCAGGAAGAGAGATGAGGAAGAGAGACGAGGATGAGAGGGGAGGAAGAGAGAGGAGGAGGAGAGAGGAAGAGGACAGAGGATGAGGAGAAACGAGGAAGAGAGAGGAGGAAGAGAGAGGAGGAAGAGAGAGGAGGAAGAGAGAGGAAGAGGAGAGAGGAGAAGGAGAGAGGAAGAGGAGAGAGGATGCGGAGAAACGAGGAAGAGAGAGGAGGAAGAGAGAGGAGGAAGAGAGAGGAGGAAGAGAGAGGAAGAGG
The DNA here is from genome assembly GCA_030819815.1 of Strix occidentalis. NCBI lineage: Eukaryota > Metazoa > Chordata > Aves > Strigiformes > Strigidae > Strix > Strix occidentalis. Next base: position 11,069 of record JASWHU010000591.1, on the reverse strand, counting down.
AGAGAGGAGGAAGAGAGGGGAGGAAGAGAGAGGAGGAAGAGAGAGGAGGACGAGGGAGGAGGAAGAGAGATAAAGGAGAGGAAGAGGAGAGAGGAGGAATTGAGAGGAGGAAGAGAGAGGAGGAAGATAGAGGAGGAAGAGAGAAGAGGAGGAGAGAGGAGGAAGATTGTGGTGGAAGAGAGTGGAGGAAAAGAGAGGAGGAAGACAGAGGAGGAGGAGAGAGGAGGAAGCGATAGGAAGAAGAGTGAGGAGGAAGAGAGACGAGGATGAGAGAGGAGCAAGAGTGAGGAGGAAGAGAGAGGAAGAGGCCAGAAGAGGAAGAGAGAGGAGGAAGAGAGAGGAGGAAGAGAGAGGAGGAAGAGAGAGGAAGAGGATAGAGGAAGAGGAGAGAGGAGGAAGAGAGACTTGGAAGAGAGGAGGAATAGAGTGGAGGAAGAGAGAGGAAGAGGAGAGAGGAGGTTGAGAGAGGAGGAAGAGAGACGAGGATGAGAGAGGAGGAAGAGAGAGGAGGAAGATATAGAAAAAGAGAGAGGAGCAAGAGAGAGGAGGAAGAGAGAGGAGGAAGAGAGAGGAGGATGAGAGAGGAGGATGATAGAGGAGGAAGATAGAGGAAGAGGAGTGAGGAGGAGGAGAGAGGAGGAAGAGACAGGAGCAAGAGTGAGGAGGAAGAGAGATGAGGAGGAAGGAGGAGGAAGAGAGAGGAGGAAGAGAGAGGAGGAAGAGTGAGGAAGAGGAGAGAGCAGGAAGAGAGAGGAGGAAGAGAGACGAGGATGAGAGGGGAGGAAGAGAGAGGAAGAGGAGAGAGGAAGAGGACAGAGGATGAGGAGAAACGAGGAAGAGAGAGGAGGAAGAGAGAGGAGGAAGAGAGAGGAAGAGGAGAGAGGAGAAGGAGAGAGGAAGAGGAGAGAGGATGCGGAGAAACGAGGAAGAGAGAGGAGGAAGAGAGAGGAGGAAGAGAGAGGAGGAAGAGAGAGGAAGAGGAGAGAGGAGGGAGAGGAAGAGGAGAGAGGAGGAATTGAGAGGAGGAAGAGAGAGGAGGAAGATAGAGGAGGAAGAGAGAAGAAGAGGAGAGAGGAAGAAGATTGTGTTGGAAGAGAGTGGAGGAAAAGAGAGGAGGAAGACAGAGGAGGAGGAGAGAGGAGGAAGCGTTAGGAAGAAGAGTGAGGAGGAAGAGAGACGAGGATGAGAGAGGAGCAAGAGTGAGGAGGAAGAGAGAGGAAGAGGCCAGAAGAGGAAGAGAGAGGAGGAAGAGAGAGGAGGAAGAGAGAGGAGGAAGAGAGAGGAAGAGGATAGAGGAAGAGGAGAGAGGAGGAACAGAGACTTGGAAGAGAGGAGGAATAGAGTGGAGGAAGAGAGAGGAAGAGGAGAGAGGAGGTTGAGAGAGGAGGAAGAGAGACGAGGATGAGAGAGGAGGAAGAGAGAGGAGGAAGATATAGAAAAAGAGAGAGGAGCAAGAGAGAGGAGGAAGAGAGAGGAGGAAGAGAGAGGAGGAGGAGAGAGGAGGAAGAGAGAGGAGGATGAGAGAGGAGGATGATAGAGGAGGAAGATAGAGGAAGAGGAGTGAGGAGGAGGAGAGAGGAGGAAGAGACAGGAGCAAGAGTGAGGAGGAAGAGAGATGAGGAGGAAGGAGGAGGAAGAGAGAGGAGGAAGAGAGAGGAGGAAGAGTGAGGAAGAGTAGAGAGCAGGAAGAGAGAGGAGGAAGAGAGACGAGGATGAGAGGGGAGGAAGAGAGAGGAGGAGGAGAGAGGAAGAGGACAGAGGATGAGGAGAAACGAGGAAGAGAGAGGAGGAAGAGAGAGGAGGAAGAGAGAGGAGGAAGAGAGAGGAAGAGGAGAGAGGAAGAGGAGAGAGGAAGAGGAGAGAGGATGCGGAGAAACGAGGAAGAGAGAGGAGGAAGAGAGAGGAGGAAGAGAGAGGAGGAAGAGAGAGGAAGAGGAGAGAGGAGGAAGATTGTTTTGGAAGAGAGTGGAGGAAGGGAGAGGAGGAAGAGAGAGGAGGAAGAGAGAGAGGAGGAAGAGACAGGAAGAGGAGAGAAGAGGAAGAGAGAGGAGGAAGAGTGAGGAGGAAGAGAGAGGAAGAGGAGAGAGGAGGAAGAGAGAAGAGGAAGAGAGAGGAGGATGAGAGAGTAGGATGAGAGATGAGGAAGATAGAGGAAGAAGAGTGAGGAGGAAGATAGAGGAGAAAGAGAGAGGAGGAAGAGAGAGGAGGAAGAGTGAGGAGGAAGAGAGATGAGGATGTTAGAGGAGGAAGAGAGAGGGGGAAGAGAGAGGAGGAAGAGAGACGAGGATGAGAGAGGAGCAAGAGTGAGGAGGAAGAGAGAGGAGGAAGAGTGAGGACGAAGAGAGAGGAAGAGGAGAGAAGAGGAAGAGAGAGGAGGAAGAGAGAGGAGGAAGAGAGAGAAGGAAGAGAGAGGAAGAGCAGAGAGGAGGAAGAGAGTAGAGGAAGAGAGAAGAAGAGGAGAAAGGAGGATGAGAGAGGAGGAAGATAGAGGAAGAGTAGTGAGGAGGAGGATAGAGGAGAAAGAGAGAGGAGGAAGAGAGAGGAGGAAGAGTGAGGAGGAAGAGAGATGAGGAGGTTAGAGGAGCAAGAGAGAGGGGGAAGAGAGAGGAGGAAGAGAGACGAGGATGAGAGAGGAGCAAGAGTGAGTAGGAAGAGAGAGGAAGAGGAGAGAAGAGGAAGAGAGAGGAGGAAGAGAGAGGAGGAATAAAGAGGAAGAGGAGAGAGGAGGAAGAGAGAGGAGGAAGAGAGAGGAGGAGGAGAGAGGAGGAAGAGAGAGCAGGAAGAGAGAGGAGGAAGAGAGAGGAGGAAGAGAGAGGAAGAGGAGAGGGGAGGAAGAGAGAGGAGGAAGAAAGAGGAGGAAGAGAGAAGAAGAGGAGAGAGGAGGAAGATTGTGTTGGAAGAGAGTGGAGGAAGAGAGAGGAGGAAGAGAGAGGAGGAAGAGAGAGGAGGAAGAGACAGGAAGAGGAGAGAAGAGGAAGAGAGAGGAGGAAGAGAGAGGAGGAAGAGAGAGGAAGAGGATAGAGGAAGAGGAGAGAGGAGGAAGAGAGAGGTGGAAGAGAGAGGAGGAAGAGAGAGGAAGAAGAGAGAGGAGGAAGAGAGAGGAGGATGAGAGAGGAGGATGATAGAGGAGGAAGATAGAGGAAGAGGAGTGAGGAGGAGGAGAGAGGAGGAAGAGACAGGAGCAAGAGTGAGGAGGAATAGAGATGAGGAGGAAGGAGGAGGAAGAGAGAGGAGGAAGAGAGAGGAGGAAGAGTGAGGAAGAGGAGAGAGCAGGAAGAGAGAGGAGGAAGAGAGACGAGGATGAGAGGGGAGGAAGAGAGAGGAGGAGGAGAGAGGAAGAGGACAGAGGATGAGGAGAAACGAGGAAGAAAGAGGAGGAAGAGAGAGGAGGAAGAGAGAGGAGGAAGAGAGAGGAAGAGGAGAGAGGAGAAGGAGAGAGGAAGAGGAGAGAGGATGCGGAGAAACGAGGAAGAGAGAGGAGGAAGAGAGAGGAGGAAGAGAGAGGAGGAAGAGAGAGGAAGAGGAGAGAGGAGGAAGAGAGGGGAGGAAGAGAGAGGAGGAAGAGAGAGGAGGACGAGGGAGGAGGAAGAGAGATAAAGGAGAGGAAGAGGAGAGAGGAGGAATTGAGAGGAGGAAGAGAGAGGAGGAAGATAGAGGAGGAAGAGAGAAGAGGAGGAGAGAGGAGGAAGATTGTGGTGGAAGAGAGTGGAGGAAAAGAGAGGAGGAAGACAGAGGAGGAGGAGAGAGGAGGAAGCGATAGGAAGAAGAGTGAGGAGGAAGAGAGACGAGGATGAGAGAGGAGCAAGAGTGAGGAGGAAGAGAGAGGAAGAGGCCAGAAGAGGAAGAGAGAGGAGGAAGAGAGAGGAGGAAGAGAGAGGAGGAAGAGAGAGGAAGAGGATAGAGGAAGAGGAGAGAGGAGGAAGAGAGACTTGGAAGAGAGGAGGAATAGAGTGGAGGAAGAGAGAGGAAGAGGAGAGAGGAGGTTGAGAGAGGAGGAAGAGAGACGAGGATGAGAGAGGAGGAAGAGAGAGGAGGAAGATATAGAAAAAGAGAGAGGAGCAAGAGAGAGGAGGAAGAGAGAGGAGGAAGAGAGAGGAGGATGAGAGAGGAGGATGATAGAGGAGGAAGATAGAGGAAGAGGAGTGAGGAGGAGGAGAGAGGAGGAAGAGACAGGAGCAAGAGTGAGGAGGAAGAGAGATGAGGAGGAAGGAGGAGGAAGAGAGAGGAGGAAGAGAGAGGAGGAAGAGTGAGGAAGAGGAGAGAGCAGGAAGAGAGAGGAGGAAGAGAGACGAGGATGAGAGGGGAGGAAGAGAGAGGAAGAGGAGAGAGGAAGAGGACAGAGGATGAGGAGAAACGAGGAAGAGAGAGGAGGAAGAGAGAGGAGGAAGAGAGAGGAAGAGGAGAGAGGAGAAGGAGAGAGGAAGAGGAGAGAGGATGCGGAGAAACGAGGAAGAGAGAGGAGGAAGAGAGAGGAGGAAGAGAGAGGAGGAAGAGAGAGGAAGAGGAGAGAGGAGGGAGAGGAAGAGGAGAGAGGAGGAATTGAGAGGAGGAAGAGAGAGGAGGAAGATAGAGGAGGAAGAGAGAAGAAGAGGAGAGAGGAAGAAGATTGTGTTGGAAGAGAGTGGAGGAAAAGAGAGGAGGAAGACAGAGGAGGAGGAGAGAGGAGGAAGCGTTAGGAAGAAGAGTGAGGAGGAAGAGAGACGAGGATGAGAGAGGAGCAAGAGTGAGGAGGAAGAGAGAGGAAGAGGCCAGAAGAGGAAGAGAGAGGAGGAAGAGAGAGGAGGAAGAGAGAGGAGGAAGAGAGAGGAAGAGGATAGAGGAAGAGGAGAGAGGAGGAACAGAGACTTGGAAGAGAGGAGGAATAGAGTGGAGGAAGAGAGAGGAAGAGGAGAGAGGAGGTTGAGAGAGGAGGAAGAGAGACGAGGATGAGAGAGGAGGAAGAGAGAGGAGGAAGATATAGAAAAAGAGAGAGGAGCAAGAGAGAGGAGGAAGAGAGAGGAGGAAGACAGAGGAGGAGGAGAGAGGAGGAAGAGAGAGGAGGATGAGAGAGGAGGATGATAGAGGAGGAAGATAGAGGAAGAGGAGTGAGGAGGAGGAGAGAGGAGGAAGAGACAGGAGCAAGAGTGAGGAGGAAGAGAGATGAGGAGGAAGGAGGAGGAAGAGAGAGGAGGAAGAGAGAGGAGGAAGAGTGAGGAAGAGTAGAGAGCAGGAAGAGAGAGGAGGAAGAGAGACGAGGATGAGAGGGGAGGAAGAGAGAGGAGGAGGAGAGAGGAAGAGGACAGAGGATGAGGAGAAACGAGGAAGAGAGAGGAGGAAGAGAGAGGAGGAAGAGAGAGGAGGAAGAGAGAGGAAGAGGAGAGAGGAGGAGGAGAGAGGAAGAGGAGAGAGGATGCGGAGAAACGAGGAAGAGAGAGGAGGAAGAGAGAGGAGGAAGAGAGAGGAGGAAGAGAGAGGAAGAGGAGAGAGGAGGAAGATTGTTTTGGAAGAGAGTGGAGGAAGGGAGAGGAGGAAGAGAGAGGAGGAAGAGAGAGAGGAGGAAGAGACAGGAAGAGGAGAGAAGAGGAAGAGAGAGGAGGAAGAGTGAGGAGGAAGAGAGAGGAAGAGGAGAGAGGAGGAAGAGAGAAGAGGAAGAGAGAGGAGGATGAGAGAGTAGGATGAGAGATGAGGAAGATAGAGGAAGAAGAGTGAGGAGGAGGATAGAGGAGAAAGAGAGAGGAGGAAGAGAGAGGAGGAAGAGTGAGGAGGAAGAGAGATGAGGATGTTAGAGGAGGAAGAGAGAGGGGGAAGAGAGAGGAGGAAGAGAGACGAGGATGAGAGAGGAGCAAGAGTGAGGAGGAAGAGAGAGGAGGAAGAGTGAGGACGAAGAGAGAGGAAGAGGAGAGAAGAGGAAGAGAGAGGAGGAAGAGAGAGGAGGAAGAGAGAGAAGGAAGAGAGAGGAAGAGCAGAGAGGAGGAAGAGAGTAGAGGAAGAGAGAAGAAGAGGAGAAAGGAGGATGAGAGAGGAGGAAGATAGAGGAAGAGTAGTGAGGAGGAGGATAGAGGAGAAAGAGAGAGGAGGAAGAGAGAGGAGGAAGAGTGAGGAGGAAGAGAGATGAGGAGGTTAGAGGAGCAAGAGAGAGGGGGAAGAGAGAGGAGGAAGAGAGACGAGGATGAGAGAGGAGCAAGAGTGAGTAGGAAGAGAGAGGAAGAGGAGAGAAGAGGAAGAGAGAGGAGGAAGAGAGAGGAGGAATAAAGAGGAAGAGGAGAGAGGAGGAAGAGAGAGGAGGAAGAGAGAGGAGGAGGAGAGAGGAGGAAGAGAGCGGAGGAAGAGTGAGGAGGAAGAGAGAGGAAGAGGGGAGAGGAGGAGGAGAGAGGAGGAAGAGAGAGGAAAAAGAGAGAGGAGGAAGAGAGAGGAGGAAGAGAGAGGAGGAAGAGAGAGGAGGAAGAGAGATGAGAGGAGAGAGGAGGAAGAGACAGGAAGAAGAGAGAGGAGGAATAGAGATGAGAGGAGAGAGGAGGAAGAGAGAGGAGGAGAGAGAGGAGGAGGAGAGAGGAGGAAGAGAGAGGAGGAAGATAGAGGAAAAAGAGAGAGGAGGAAGAGAGAGGAGGAAGAGAGAGGAGGAAGAGAGAGGAGGAAGAGAGATGAGAGGAGAGAGGAGAGAGGAAGAGAGAGGAGGAAGAGAGATGAGAGGAGAGAGAGGAAGAGAGAGGAGGAAGAGAGAGGAGGAGGAGAGGAGAGGAGGAGAGGAGAGAGGAGGAAGGAGAGAGGAGGAAGAGAGAGGAGGAGAGAGAGGAGGAAGAGAGAGAGGAGAGAGAGAGGAGGGAGAGAGAGGAGGAAGAGAGAGGAGGAGAGGAGAGAGTGGAGTGAGGAGAGGGAGGAGGAGAGAGGAGGAAGAGAGAGGAGGAGAGAGAGGAGGTGAGAGGAGGAGATTGTGTTGGAAGAGAGTGGAGGAAGAGAGAGGAGGAAGAGAGAGGAGGAAGAGAGAGGAGGGAGGAGAGGAAGAGGAGAGAGAGGTAGAGAGAGGAGGAGAGTGAGGAGGAGAGAGTAGAAGAGGAGAGAGGAGGAAGAGAGAGGAGGAAGAGAGAGGAGGATGAGAGAGGAGGAGAGAGAGGAAGTAGAGGAAGAGGAGTGAGGAGGAGGAGTGAGGAGAAAGAGAGAGGAGTAAGAGAGAGGAGGAAGAGTGAGGAGGAGAGAGATGAGGAGGTTAGAGGAGGAAGAGAGAGGAGAAGAGAGAGGAGGAAGAGAGACGAGGATGAGAGAGGAGCAAGAGTGAGGAGGAAGAGAGAGGAAGAGAGAGAAGAGGAATAGAGAGAGGAAGAGAGAGGAGGAAGAGAGAGGAAGAGGAGAGAGAAGGAAGAGAGGGGAGGAAGAGAGAGGAGGAAGAGAAAGGAGGACGAGGGAGGAGAGAGATAAGGAGAGGAAGAGGAGAGAGGAGGAATTGAGAGGAGGAAGAGAGAGGAGGAAGATAGAGGAGGAAGAGAGAAGAAGAGGAGAGAGGAGGAAGATTGTGTTGGAAGAGAGTGGAGGAAAAGAGAGGAGGAAGACAGAGGAGGAGGAGAGAGGAGGAAGCGATAGGAAGAAGAGTGAGGAGGAAGAGAGACGAGGATGAGAGAGGAGCAAGAGTGAGGAGGAAGAGAGAGGAAGAGGCCAGAAGAGGAAGAGAGAGGAGGAAGAGAGAGGAGGAAGAGAGAGGAGGAAGAGAGAGGAAGAGGATAGAGGAAGAGGAGAGAGGAGGAAGAGAGACGAGGATGAGAGAGGAGGAAGAGAGAGGAGGAAGATATAGGAAAAAGAGAGAGGAGCAAGAGAGAGGAGGAAGAGAGAGGAGGAAGAGAGAGGAGGAGGAGAGAGGAGGAAGAGAGAGGAGGATGAGAGAGGAGGATGATAGAGGAGGTAGATAGAGGAAGAGGAGTGAGGAGGAGGAGAGGAGGAGGAAGAGACAGGAGCAAGAGTGAGGAGGAAGAGAGATGAGGAGGAAGGAGGAGGAAGAGGGAGGAGGAAGAGAGAGGAGGAAGAGTGAGGAAGATGAGAGAGCAGGAAGAGAGAGGAGGAAGAGAGACGAGGATGAGAGGGGAGGAAGAGAGAGGAGGAGGAGAGAGGAAGAGGACAGAGGATGAGGAGAAACGAGGAAGAGAGAGGAGGAAGAGAGAGGAGGAAGAGAGAGGAGGAAGAGAGAGGAAGAGGAGAGAGGAGGAGGAGAGAGGAAGAGGAGAGAGGATGCGGAGAAAGGAGGAAAAGAGGAGGAATAGAGAGGAGGAAGAGAGAGGAGGAAGAGAGAGGAAGAGGAGAGAGGAGGAAGAGAGAGGAGGAAGAGAGAGGAGGATGAAAGTGGAGGATGAGAGAAGAGGAAGATAGAGGAAGAGGAGTGACGAGGAGGAGAGAGGAGGAAGAGAGAGGAGCAAGAGTGAGGAGGGAGAGAGATGAGGAGGAGAGGGCGAAGAGAGAGGAGGAAGAGAGAGGAGGAAGAGAGAGGAGGAAGAGACAGGAGAAGAGAGAGGAGGATAGAGATGAGAGGAGAGAGGAGGAAGAGAGAGAGGAGAGAGAGGAGGAGGAGAGAGGAGGAAGAGAGAGGAGAGGAGAGAGGAGGAGAGAGAAGAGGAAGAGAGGAGGAAGAGAGAGCAGGAAGAGAGAGAGGAAGAGAGAGGAGGAAGAGAGGAGAGAGAGAAGAGGAGAGGGAGGAGAGAGAGGAGGAAGAGAGAGGAGAGAGAGAGGAGAGAGGAGGAAGAGGTGAAGAGAGGAGGAAGAGAGAGGAGGAGAGGAAGAGAGAGAGAGGAAGAGAGAGGAGGAAGAGAGAGGAAGGAGAGAGAGGAGGAAGAGAGTGGAGGAAGAGAGAGAGAGGAAGAGGAGAGAGAGAGGAGAGAGAGAGGAAGGAGAGAGGTGGATGAGGAGAAGAGGTGGAGTGAGGTGGGAGAGGGAAGAGAGTGAGAGGGTAGGAGAGAGGAGGGAAGGAGAGAGAGGAGAGAGGAGGAGAGTGTGAGTGAGGAGAGAGAGAGGAGGAGGTGAGAGAGAGAGGAAGAGAGAGGAGGAGAGAGGAGAAGAGAGAGAGGAGAGGAGAGAGGAGGAATGAGAGAGGAGAGAGAGAGATGAGAGGAGAGAGGAGAGAGAGGAGGAGAGAGGAGGAAGAGAGAGGAGGAAGAGAGAGGAGGAAGAGAGAGGAGAGAGGAGTGAGGAGAGAGAGGATGAGGAGGAGAGAGAGGAAGAGAGAGAGGAGGAAGAGTGAGAGAGAGAAGGAGGAGGAGAGGAGAGGAGAGAGAGGAGAGGAGAGAGGAGTGAGAGAGGAGGATGAGAGTGGAGAGAGAGAGTGAGAGGATGAGAGAGAGGAAGAGGAGGGAAGAGAGGAGGAGAAGAGAAGAGGAGGAGAGAGAGAGGAGGAAGGAGAGAGGAAGAGGAGAGAGGAGGAAGAGAGAGGAGGAAGAGTGAGGGAGAGAGAGAGAGAGGAGGAGAGAGAAGAGAGGAGGAAGAGAGAGAGGAGGAAGAGTGGAGGAGGAGGAGAGGAAGAGAGAGAGAGGAGGAAGAGAGAGGAGAGAGAGAGAGAGGAGAGAGAGGAGAGAGAGGAGGAAGAGAGAGGAGGAAGAGAGAGGAGGAGGAAGAGGAAGAGAGAGGAGAAGAGAGAGAGGAGAGACGAGAGGAGGAAGAGAGAGGAGGAAGAGAGAGGAAGAGGAGAGAGAAGAGAGAGGAGGAGGAGAGAGGAGGAAGAGAGAGGAAGAGAGAGGAGAGGAGAGAGAGAGAGAGGGGAGGAGAGAGAGAGAGGAGGAAGAGATGAGGAGGAGAGAGGAAGAGAGGAGAGATGAGGAGAAGAGAGAGAAGAGAGAGGAGGAGGAAGAGAGAGGAGGAAGAGAGAGGAGGAAGAAGTGAGGAGGAAGAGAGAAGAGGAAGAGAGAGGAGGAAGAGAGGGAGGGAAGAGAGAGGAGTGTGAGAGAGAGAGGAGAGAGAGAAGAGGAGAGAGAGGAGAGTGAGAGGAGGAGAGAGAGGAAGAGAGAGAGAAGGAGAGAGAGGAAGAGAGAGGAGGAAGAGAGAGGAAGGAAGAGAGAGGAGAGAGAGAGAGGAGAAGAGAGAGGAGGAAGAGAGAGGAGGAGAGAGAGAGGAAGAGAGAGGAGGAAGAGAGAGAGGAAGAGAGAGGAGAAGAGAGAGGAGGAAGAGAGGAAGAGAGAGGAGGAGAGAGAGAGGAAGAAGAGAGAGGAGGAAGAGAGAGGAGAAGAGAGAGGAGGAAGAGAGAGGAGGAAGAGAGAGAGAGGAGAGAGAGGAGAGGAGAGAGGAGAAGAGAGAGGAAGAGAGAGAGGAAGAGAGAGAGGAGAGAGAGAGGAGAGAGAGGAGAAGAGAGAGAGGAAGAAGAGAGGAGGAAGAGAGAGGAAGAGAGAGAGAGAGAGAGAAGAGAAGAGAGAAGAGAGAGGAAGAGAAGAGAGAGGAGGAAGAGAGGAGGAGAGAGAGAGAGAGAAGAGGAGGAGGAAGAGAGAGGAAGAAGAGAGAGGAAGAGAGAGGAAGAAGAGAGAGGAGAAGAGGAAGAGAGAGAGAGGAAGAGATAGAGAGAGAGGAGAAGAGAGGAGAGAAGAGAGAGAGAGGAGAAGAGAGAGGAAGAGAGAGGAAGAAGAGAGAGGAGGAAGAGAGAGAGGAAGAGAGAGGAGGAAGAGTGAGGAGAGAGAGAGAGGAGAGGAGATAGAGAGAGAGGAGAAGAGAGAGGAGGAAGAGAGAGGAGGAAGAGAGAGAGGAAGAGAGAGAGGAAGAGAGAGAGGAAGAAGAGAGAGGAGAGAGTAGGAGGAGAGGAGGAATAGAGAAGAGAGAGGAGAAGAGAGAGGAGGAAGAGAGAGAGAGTAGAGAGAGAGATGAGAGAGGAAGAGGAGAGAGGAGAAGAGAGAGAGAGGAGAGAGAGGAAGAGAGAGGAAGAAGAGGAGAGGAGAGGAGAGATGGAGAGGAGGAAGAGAGAGGAAGAGAGAGGAGGAAGAGAGAGAGGAGAAGGAGAGATGAGAGAAGAGAGAGAGAGGAGAGAGAGGAAGATGAGAGAGGAGGAAGAGAGGAGGAAGAGAGAGAGAAGAGAGGAGAGGAATGAGGAGAATGAGAGGAGGAAGGAGAGAGGAGAGACTAGAGGAGAGATAGAG
>JASWHU010000590.1:0-46188 GCA_030819815.1 Strix occidentalis | reverse complement strand
AGAGAGAGGAGTAAGAGAGAGTAGGAGGAGAGAGGAGAAGGAGACAGGAGTAAGAGAGAGGAGGAAGAGAGAGGAGGAGAAGAGAGAGGAGGAGGAGAGAGAAGGAGGAGAGAGAAGGAAAGGAGAGGAGGAAGAGATAGGAGGAAGAGAGAGGAGGAAGATAGAGGAGGAAGTGAGAGGAGGAAGAGTGAGGAGGAAGAGAGAGGAGGAAGAGAGGAGGAAGATAGAGGAGAAGAGAGAGGAGGAAGAGAGATGAAGAGTAGAGAGAAGGAAGAGAGGAGAAGAGAGAGGAGGAGTAGAGAGGAGGAGGAGAGAGAAGCAAGAGAGAGGAGGAAGAGAGAGGAGGAGGAAACAGGAGGAAGAGAGAGGAGGAAGAGAGAGGAAGAGGAGAGAGAAGGAAGAGAGAGGAGGAAGATAGAGGAGGAAATGAGAGGAGGAAGAGAGAGGAGAAAGAGAGAGGAGGGAGAGAGAGGAAGAGGAGAGACGAGGAGGAGAGAGGAGGAAGAGAGAGGAGGAGGAGAGAGGAGGAAGAGAGAGGAGGAGGAGAGAGGAGGAAGAGACAGGAGGAATAGAGAGGAGGATGAGAGAGGAGAAGGAGAGAGGAGGAAGAGAAAGGAGGAATAGAGAGGAGGAAGAGAGAGGAGGAGGAGAGAGGAGGAAGAGACAGGAGGAAGAGAGAGGAGGATGAGAGAGGAGAAGGAGAGAGGAGTAAGAGAAAGGAGGAATAGAGAGGAGGAAGAGAGAGCAGGAATAGAGTGGAAGAAGAGAGAGGAAGAGGAGAGAGAAGGAAGACAGAGGAGGAAGAGAGAGGAGGAGGAGAGAGAAGGAAGAGAGAGGAGGAAGAGAGAGGAGGAAGAGAGAGGAGGAAGAGAGAGTAGGAGGAGAGAGGAGGAGGAGAGAGAAGGAAGTGAGAGCACGAAGAGAGAGGACGAAGAGAGAGGAGGAAGAGACAGGAGGAAGAGAGAGGAGGAAGAGAGAGGAGGAAGAGACAGGAGGAAGAGAGAGGAAAAGGAGAGAGGAGGAAGAGAGAGGAGGATGAGAGAGGAGGAGGAGAGAGGAGGAAGAAAGAGGAGGAGGAGAGAGGAGGAAGAGAGAGGAGGAAGAGAGAGGAGGAAGAGAGAGGAGGAGGAGGAGAGAAGAAGAGAAAGGACGAAGAGAGAGGAGGAAGAGACAGGAGGAAGAGAGAGGAGGAAGGGAGAGGAAGAGGAGAGAGGAGGAAGAGAGAGGAGGAGGAGAGAGGAGGAAGAGAGAGGAGGAGGAGAGAGGAGGAAGAGAGAGGAGGAATAGAGAGGAAGAGGAGAGAGGAAGAAGAGAAAGGAGGAAGAGAGTGGAGGAAGAGACAGGAGGAAGAGAGAGGAGGAAGAGAGAGGAGGAAGAGAGAGTAGGAGGAGAGAGGAGGAGGAGAGAGAAGGAAGTGAGAGGAGGAAGAGAGAGGAGTAAGAGAGAGTAGGAGGAGAGAGGAGAAGGAGACAGGAGTAAGAGAGAGGAGGAAGAGATAGGAGGAAGAGAGACGAGGAAGATAGAGGAGGAAGTGAGAGGAGGAAGAGAGAGGAGGAAGAGAGAGCAGGAAGAGACAGGAGGAATAAAGAGGAGGAAGAGAGAGGAGGAAGAGAGATGAAGAGGAGAGAGAAAGAAGAGAGAGGAGGAAGAGAGAGGAGGAGGAGAGAGGAGGAGGAGAGAGAAGGAAGAGAGAGGAGGAAGAGAGAGGAGGAAGAACAGGAGGAAGAGAGAGGAGGAAGAGAGAGGAGGAAGAGAGAGGAGGAAGAGAGAGGAAGAGGAGAGAGGAGGAAGAGAGAGGAGGAAGAGAGAGGAGCAAGAGAGAGGAAGAGGAGAGAGAAGGAAGAGAGAGGAGGAAGATAGAGGAGGAAGTGAGAGGAGGAAGAGAGAGGAGAAAGAGAGAGGAGGGAGAGAGAGGAAGAGGAGAGACGAGGAGGAGAGAGGAGGAAGAGAGAGGAGGAGGAGAGAGGAGGAAGAGAGAGGAGGAGGAGAGAGGAGAAAGAGACAGGAGGAAGAGAGAGGAGGATGAGAGAGGAGAAGGAGAGAGGAGTAAGAGAAAGGAGGAATAGAGAGGAGGAAGAGAGAGGAGGAGCAGAGAAGAGGAAGAGACAGGAAGAAGAGAGAGGAGGATGAGAGAGGAGAAGGAGAGAGGAGTAAGAGAAAGGAGGAATAGAGAGGAGGAATCGAGAGCAGGAATAGAGTGGAAGAAGAGAGAGGAAGAGGAGAGAGAACGAAGACAGAAGAGGAAGAGAGAGGAGAGGAGAGAGGAGGAGGAGAGAGAAGGAAGAGAGAGGAGGAAGAGAGAGGAGCAAGAGAGAGGAGGAAGAGAGAGTAGGAGGAGAGAGGAGCAGGAGAGAGAAGGAAGTGAGAGGACGAAGAGAGAGGACGAAGAGAGAGGAGGAAGAGACAGGAGGAAGAGAGAGGAGGATGAGAGAGGAGAAGGAGAGAGGAGTAAGAGAAAGGATGAATAGAGAGGAGGAAGAGAGAGGAGGAGCAGAGAGGAGGAAGAGACAGGAAGAATCGAGAGGAGGATGAGAGAGGAGAAGGAGAGAGGAGTAAGAGAAAGGAGGAATAGAGAGGAGGAAGCGAGAGCAGGATAGAGTGGAAGAAGAGAGAGGAAGAGGAGAGAGAACGAAGACAGAAGAGGAAGAGAGAGGAGGAGGAGAGAGGAGGAGGAGAGAGAAGGAAGAGAGAGGAGGAAGAGAGAGGAGGAAGAGAGAGTAGGAGGAGAGAGGAGGAGGAGAGAGAAGGAAGTGAGAGGACGAAGAGAGAGGAGGAAGAGAGAGGAGGAAGAGACAGGAGGAAGAGAGAGGAGGAAGAGAGAGGAGGAAGAGACAGGAGGAAGAGAGAGGAAGAGGAGAGAGGAGGAAGAGAGAGGAGGATGAGAGAGGAGGAGGGAGAGAGGGAGGAAGAAAGAGGAGGAGGAGAGAGGAGGAAGAGAGAGGAGGAAGAGAGAGGAGGAAGAGAGAGGAGGAGGAGAGAGGAAGAAGAGAAAGGACGAAGAGAGAGGAGGAAGAGGACAGGAGGAAGAGATAGGAGGAAGGGAGAGGAAGAGGAGAGAGGAGGAAGAGAGAGGAAGAGGAGAGAGGAAGAAGAGAGAGGAGGATGAGAGAGGAGGAAGAGAGAGGAGGATGAGTGAGGAGGAGGAGAGAGGAGGAAGAGAGAGGAGGAAGAGAGAGCAGGAAGAGAGAGTAGAGGAGAGAAGAGGAGGAGAGAGGAGGAAGAGAGAGGAGGAAGAGAGAGGAGGAAGAGAGTGGAGGAAGAGAGAGGAAGAGGAGGGAGGAAGAATAGAGAGGAGGAGGAGAGAGGAGGAAGACAGAGGAGGAAGAGAGAGGAGGAGGAGAGAGGAGGAAGAGAGAGGAGGAAGAGAGAGGAGGAGGAGAGAGGAGGAAGAGATAGAAGGAAGAGAGAGGAGGAAGAGAAAGGAAGAGGGAAGAGGAAGAAGAGAGAGGAGGAGGAGAGAGGAGGAGGAGAGAGGAGGAAGAGAGAAGAGGAAGAGAGAGGAGGAGGAGAGAGGATTAAAGAGAGAGGAGGAATAGAGAGGCAGAGGAGAGAGGAAGAAGAGAAAGAAGGAAGAGAGAGGAGGAAGAGACAGGAGGAAGAGAGAGGAGGAAGGGAGATGAAGAGGAGAGAGGAGGAAGAGGGAGGAAGAGGAGAGAGGAGGAAGAGACAGGAGGAGGAGAGAGGTGGAAGAGAGAGGAGGAAGAGAGAGGAGGAAGAGAGAGGAGGAAGAGAGAGGAGGAGGAAGAGAGGAGGAAGAGAGAGGAAGAGGAGAGAGGAGGAAGAGAGAGGAGGATGAGATAGGAGAAGGGGAGAGGAGTAAGAGAATGGAGAAAGAGAGAGGAGGAAGAGAGAGGAGGAATAGAGATGAGGAAGAGAGAGGAGGAGGAGAGATGAGGAAGAGAGAGGAGGAAGAGAGTGGAGGAAAAGAGAGGAGGAAGAAAAGGAGGAAGAGAGAGGAGGAAGAGAGAGCAGGAATAGAGTGGAAGAGGAGACAGGAAGAGGAGAGAGAAGGAAGACAGAGGAGGAAGAGAGAGGAGGAGGAGAGAGGAGGAGGAGAGAGAAGGAAGAGAGAGGAGGAAGAGAGAGGAGGAAGAGAGAGGAGGAAGAGAGAGGTGGAGGAGAGAGAAGGAAGAGAGAGGAGGAAGAGAGAGGAGAAAGAGAGAGGAGTATGAGAGAGGAGGAAGAGAGAGGAGGAAGAGAGAGGAGGAAGAGAGAGTAGGAGGAGAGAGGGGGAGGAGAGAGAAGGAAGTGAGAGGAGGAAGAGAGAGGAGTAAGAGAGAGTAGGAGGAGAGAGGAGAAGGAGACAGGAGTAAGAGAGAGGAGGAAGAGAGAGGAGGAAGAGAGAGGAGGAGGAGAGAGAAGGAGGAGAGAGAAGGAAAGGAGAGGAGGAAGATATAGGCGGAAGAGAGAGGAGGAAGATAGAGGAGGAAGTGAGAGGAGGAAGAGAGAGGAGGAGCAGAGAGGACGAAGAGAGATGAAGAGGAGAGAGAAGGAAGAGAGAGGAGGAAGAGAGAGGAGGAGGAGAGAGGAGGAGGAGAGAGAAGGAAGAGAGAGGAGGAAGAGAGAGGAGGAAGAAAGAGGAGGAAGAGATAGGAGGAAGAGAGAGGAGGAAGAGAGAGGAGGAAGAGAGAGGAAGAGGAAAGAGGAGGAAGAGAGAGGAGGAAGAGAGAGGAAGAGGAGAGAGGAGGAAGAGAGAGGAGGAAGAGAGAGGAGGAAGAGAGAGTAAGAGGAGAGAGAAGGAAGAGAGAGGAGGAAGATAGAGGAGGAAGTGAGAGGAGGAAGAGAGAGGAGAAAGAGAGAGGAGGGAGAGAGAGGAAGAGGAGAGACGAGGAGGAGAGAGGAGGAAGAGAGAGGAGGAGGAGAGAGGAGGAAGAGAGAGGAGGAGGAGAGAGGAGGAAGAGACAGGAGGAAGAGAGAGGTGGATGAGAGAGGAAAAGTAGAGAGGAGTAAGAGAAAGGAGGAATAGAGAGGAGGAAGAGAGAGCAGGAATAGAGTGGAAGAAGGGAGAGGAAGAGGAGAGAGAAGGAAGACAGAGGAGGAAGAGAGAGGAGGAGGAGAGAGGAGGAGGAGAGAGAAGGAAGAGAGAGGAGGAAGAGAGAGGAGGAAGAGAGAGGAGGAAGAGAGAGGTGGAGGAGAGAGAAGGAAGAGAGAGGAGGAAGAGAGAGGAGAAAGAGAGAGGAGGAAGAGAGAGGAGGAAGAGAGAGGAGGAAGAGAGAGGAGGAAGAGAGAGTAGGAGGAGAGAGGAGGAAGAGACAGGAGGAAGAGAGAGGAGGAAGAGAGAGTAGGAGGAGAGAGGAGGAAGAGACAGGAGGAAGAGACAGGAGGAAGAGACAGGAGGAAGAGAGAGGAGGAAGGGAGAGGAAGAGGAGAGAGGAGGAAGAGAGAGGAGGAGGAGAGAGGAAAAAGAGAGAGGAGGAATAGGATGGAAGAGGAGAGAGGAAGAAGAGAAAGGAGGAAGATAGAGGAGGAAGAGACAGGAGGAAGAGAGAGGAGGAAGGGAGAGGAAGAGGAGAGAGGAGGAAGACAGAGGAAGAGGAGAGAGGAAGAAGAGAGAGGAGGAGGAGAGAGGAGGAAGAGAGAGGAGGATGAGTAAGGAGGAGGAGAGAGGAGGAAGAGAGAGGAGGAAGAGAGAGCAGGAAGAGAGAGTAGGAGCAGAGAGGAGGAGGAGAGAGGAGGAAGGGAGAGGAGGAAGAGAGAGGAGGAAGAGAGAGGAGGAAGAGAGAGGAGGAAGAGAGTGGTGGAAGAGAGAGGAGAAAGAGAGAGGAGGAGGAGAGAGGAGGAAGAGAGAGGAGGAAGAGAGAGGAGGAAGAGAGAGGAAGAGGGAAGAGGAAGAAGAGAGAGGAGGAGGAGAGAGGAGGAGGAGAGAGGAGGAAGAGAGAAGAGGAAGAGAGAGGAGGAGGAGAGACGAGGAAGAGAGAGGAGGAAGAGAGAGGAGGAAGAGAGAGGAGGAGGAGAGAGGAAGAAGAGAAAGGACGAAGAGAGAGGAGGAAGAGACAGGCGGAAGAGAGAGGAGAAAGGGAGAGGAAGAGGAGAGAGGAGGAAGAGAGAAGAGGAGGAGAGAGGAGGAAGAGAGAGGAGGAATAGAGAGGAAGAGGAGAGAGGAAGAAGAGAAAGGAGGAAGAGAGAGGAGGAAGAGACAGGAGGAAGAGAGAGGAGGAAGGGGAGAGGGAGAGGAGAGAGGAGGAAGAGAGAGGAAGAGGAGAGAGGAAGAAGAGAGATGAGGAGGAGAGAGGAGGAAGAGAGAGGAGGATGAGTGAGGAGGAGGCGAGAAGAGGAAGAGAGAGGAGGAAGAGAGAGCAGGAAGAGAGAGTAGGAGGAGAGAGGAGGAGGATAGAGGAGGAAGAGAGAGGAGGAAGAGAGAGGAGGAAGAGACTGGAGGAAGAGAGAGGAAGAGGAGAGAGGAAGAAGAGAGAGGAGGAGGAGAGAGGAGGAAGAGAGAGGAGGAGGAGAGAGGAGGAGGAGAGAGGAGGAAGAGAGAGAAGGAAGAGAGAGGAGGAAGAGAGAGGAAGAGGGAAGAGGAAGAAGAGAGAGGAGGAAGAGAGAGGAGGAGGAGAGAGGAGGAATAGAGAGGAGGGAGAGAGAGGAGGGAGAGAGAGGGACGAGGAGAGACGAGGAGGAGAGAGGAGGAAGAGAGAGGAGGAGGAGAGAGGAGGAAGAGAGAGTAGGAGGAGAGAGGAGGAAGAGACAGTGGAAGAGAGAGGAGAAAGAGAGAGGAAGAGAGAGGAGGAAGAGAGAGGAGGATGAGCGAGGAGGAGGAGAGAGGAGGAATAGAGAGGAAGAAGAGAGAGGAGGAAGATAGAGGAGGAAGAGAGAGGAGGAAGAGAGAGGAAGAGGAGAGAGGAGGAGGAGAGAGAGGAAGAGAGAGGAGGAAGAGAGAGAAGAGCAGAGAGGAGGAAGAGAGAGGAGGAAGAGAGAAGAGGAAGAGAGAGGAGGAAGACACAGGAGGAAGAGAGAGGAGGAAGAGAGAGGAGTAAAGAGAGAGGAGGAATAGACTGGCAGAGGAGAGAGGAAGAAGAGAAAGAAGGAAGAGAGAGTAGGAAGAGACTGGAGGAAGAAAGAGGAGGAAGGGAGAGGAAGAGGAGAGAGGAGGAAGAGGGAGGAAGAGGAGAGAGGAGGAAGAGAGAGGAGGAGGAGAGAGGTGGAAGAGAGAGGAGGAAGAGAGAGGGAGGAAGAGAGAGGAGGAAGAGAGAGGAGAGGAAGAGAGGAGAAGAGAGAGGAAGAGGGGAGAGGAAGAAGAGAGAGGAGGAGGAGAGAGGAGGAGGAGAGAGGGAGGAAGAGAGAGTAGGAGGAGAGAGGAGGAGGAGGAGAGTGGAGGAAGAGAGAGGAGGAAGTGAGAGGAGGAGGAGAGAGGAGGAGGAGAGAGGAAGAGGAGAGAGGAAGAAGAGAGAGGAGGAGGAAGGAGGAGGAGGAGAGAGGAGGAAGAGAGAAGAGGAAGAGAGAGGAGGAGGAGAGAGGATTAAAGAGAGAGGAGGAATAGAAGTGGCAGAGGAGAGAGGAAGAGAGAAAGAAGGAAGAGAGAGGAGGAAGAGACAGGAGGAAGAGTGAGTAGGAGGAGAGAGGAGGAAGAGACAGGAGGAAGAGAGAGGAAGAGGAGAGAGGAAGAAGAGAGAGTAGGATGAGAGAGAGGAGGAGAGAGGAGGAAGAAGAGGAGGAGGAGAGAGGAGGAAGAGAGAGGAGGAAGAGAGAGGAGGAAGACAGAGGAGGAGGAGAGAGGAAGAAGAGAAAGGACGAAGAGAGACGAGGAAGAGACAGGAGGAAGAGAGAGGAGGAAGGGAGAGGAAGAGGAGAGAGGAGGAAGAGAGAGGAAGAGGAGAGAGGAAAAAGAGAGAGGAGAGGAATAGGATGGAAGAGGAGAGACGAAGAAGAGAAAGGAGGAAGATAGAGGAGGAAGAGACAAGAGGAAGAGAGAGGAGGAAGGGAGAGGAAGAGGAGAGAGGAGGAAGAGAGAGGAATAGGAGAGAGGAAGAAGAGAGAGGAGGATGAGATAGGAGAAGGGGAGAGGAGTAAGAGAATGGAGAAAGAGAGAGGAGGAAGAGAGAGGAGGAATAGAGATGAGGAAGAGAGAGGAGGAGGAGAGATGAGGAAGAGAGAGGAGGAAGAGAGTGGAGGAAAAGAGAGGAGGAAGAAAAGGAGGAAGAGAGAGGAGGAAGAGAGAGCAGGAATAGAGTGGAAGAGGAGAGAGGAAGAGGAGAGAGAAGGAAGACAGAGGAGGAAGAGAGAGGAGGAGGAGAGAGGAGGAGGAGAGAGAAGGAAGAGAGAGGAGGAAGAGAGAGTAGGAGGAGAGAGGAGGTAGAGAGAGAAGGAAGTGAGAGGAGGAAGAGAGAGGAGTAAGAGAGAGTAGGAGGAGAGAGGAGAAGGAGACAGGAGTAAGAGAGAGGAGGAAGAGAGAGGAGGAAGAGAGAGGAGGAGGAGAGAGAAGGAGGAGAGAGAAGGAAAGGAGAGGAGGAAGAGATAGGAGGAAGAGAGAGGAGGAAGATAGAGGAGGAAGTGAGAGGAGGAAGAGTGAGGAGGAAGAGAGAGGAGGAAGAGAGGAGGAAGATAGAGGAGGAAGAGAGAGGAGGAAGAGAGATGAAGAGTAGAGAGAAGGAAGAGAGGAGGAAGAGAGAGGAGGAGTAGAGAGGAGGAGGAGAGAGAAGCAAGAGAGAGGAGGAAGAGAGAGGAGGAGGAAACAGGAGGAAGAGAGAGGAGGAAGAGAGAGGAAGAGGAGAGAGAAGGAAGAGAGAGGAGGAAGATAGAGGAGGAAATGAGAGGAGGAAGAGAGAGGAGAAAGAGAGAGGAGGGAGAGAGAGGAAGAGGAGAGACGAGGAGGAGAGAGGAGGAAGAGAGAGGAGGAGGAGAGAGGAGGAAGAGAGAGGAGGAGGAGAGAGGAGGAAGAGACAGGAGGAATAGAGAGGAGGATGAGAGAGGAGAAGGAGAGAGGAGGAAGAGAAAGGAGGAATAGAGAGGAGGAAGAGAGAGGAGGAGGAGAGAGGAGGAAGAGACAGGAGGAAGAGAGAGGAGGATGAGAGAGGAGAAGGAGAGAGGAGTAAGAGAAAGGAGGAATAGAGAGGAGGAAGAGAGAGCAGGAATAGAGTGGAAGAAGAGAGAGGAAGAGGAGAGAGAAGGAAGACAGAGGAGGAAGAGAGAGGAGGAGGAGAGAGAAGGAAGAGAGAGGAGGAAGAGAGAGGAGGAAGAGAGAGGAGGAAGAGAGAGTAGGAGGAGAGAGGAGGAGGAGAGAGAAGGAAGTGAGAGCACGAAGAGAGAGGACGAAGAGAGAGGAGGAAGAGACAGGAGGAAGAGAGAGGAGGAAGAGAGAGGAGGAAGAGACAGGAGGAAGAGAGAGGAAAAGGAGAGAGGAGGAAGAGAGAGGAGGATGAGAGAGGAGGAGGAGAGAGGAGGAAGAAAGAGGAGGAGGAGAGAGGAGGAAGAGAGAGGAGGAAGAGAGAGGAGGAAGAGAGAGGAGGAGGAGAGAGGAAGAAGAGAAAGGACGAAGAGAGAGGAGGAAGAGACAGGAGGAAGAGAGAGGAGGAAGGGAGAGGAAGAGGAGAGAGGAGGAAGAGAGAGGAGGAGGAGAGAGGAGGAAGAGAGAGGAGGAGGAGAGAGGAGGAAGAGAGAGGAGGAATAGAGAGGAAGAGGAGAGAGGAAGAAGAGAAAGGAGGAAGAGAGTGGAGGAAGAGACAGGAGGAAGAGAGAGGAGGAAGAGAGAGGAGGAAGAGAGAGTAGGAGGAGAGAGGAGGAGGAGAGAGAAGGAAGTGAGAGGAGGAAGAGAGAGGAGTAAGAGAGAGTAGGAGGAGAGAGGAGAAGGAGACAGGAGTAAGAGAGAGGAGGAAGAGATAGGAGGAAGAGAGACGAGGAAGATAGAGGAGGAAGTGAGAGGAGGAAGAGAGAGGAGGAAGAGAGAGCAGGAAGAGACAGGAGGAATAAAGAGGAGGAAGAGAGAGGAGGAAGAGAGATGAAGAGGAGAGAGAAAGAAGAGAGAGGAGGAAGAGAGAGGAGGAGGAGAGAGGAGGAGGAGAGAGAAGGAAGAGAGAGGAGGAAGAGAGAGGAGGAAGAAACAGGAGGAAGAGAGAGGAGGAAGAGAGAGGAGGAAGAGAGAGGAGGAAGAGAGAGGAAGAGGAGAGAGGAGGAAGAGAGAGGAGGAAGAGAGAGGAGCAAGAGAGAGGAAGAGGAGAGAGAAGGAAGAGAGAGGAGGAAGATAGAGGAGGAAGTGAGAGGAGGAAGAGAGAGGAGAAAGAGAGAGGAGGGAGAGAGAGGAAGAGGAGAGACGAGGAGGAGAGAGGAGGAAGAGAGAGGAGGAGGAGAGAGGAGGAAGAGAGAGGAGGAGGAGAGAGGAGAAAGAGACAGGAGGAAGAGAGAGGAGGATGAGAGAGGAGAAGGAGAGACGAGTAAGAGAAAGGAGGAATAGAGAGGAGGAAGAGAGAGGAGGAGCAGAGAAGAGGAAGAGACAGGAAGAAGAGAGAGGAGGATGAGAGAGGAGAAGGAGAGAGGAGTAAGAGAAAGGAGGAATAGAGAGGAGGAAGCGAGAGCAGGAATAGAGTGGAAGAAGAGAGAGGAAGAGGAGAGAGAACGAAGACAGAAGAGGAAGAGAGAGGAGGAGGAGAGAGGAGGAGGAGAGAGAAGGAAGAGAGAGGAGGAAGAGAGAGGAGCAAGAGAGAGGAGGAAGAGAGAGTAGGAGGAGAGAGGAGCAGGAGAGAGAAGGAAGTGAGAGGACGAAGAGAGAGGACGAAGAGAGAGGAGGAAGAGACAGGAGGAAGAGAGAGGAGGAAGAGAGAGGAGGAAGAGACAGGAGGAAGAGAGAGGAAGAGGAGAGAGGAGGAAGAGAGAGGAGGATGAGAGAGGAGGAGGAGAGAGGAGGAAGAAAGAGGAGGAGGAGAGAGGAGGAAGAGAGAGGAGGAAGAGAGAGGAGGAAGAGAGAGGAGGAGGAGAGAGGAAGAAGAGAAAGGACGAAGAGAGAGGAGGAAGAGACAGGAGGAAGAGATAGGAGGAAGGGAGAGGAAGAGGAGAGAGGAGGAAGAGAGAGGAAGAGGAGAGAGGAAGAAGAGAGAGGAGGATGAGAGAGGAGGAAGAGAGAGGAGGATGAGTGAGGAGGAGGAGAGAGGAGGAAGAGAGAGGAGGAAGAGAGAGCAGGAAGAGAGAGTAGGTGGAGAGAAGAGGAGGAGAGAGGAGGAAGGGAGAGGAGGAAGAGAGAGGAGGAAGAGAGTGGAGGAAGAGAGAGGAAGAGGAGAGAGGAAGAAGAGAGAGGAGGAGGAGAGAGGAGGAAGACAGAGGAGGAAGAGAGAGGAGGAGGAGAGAGGAGGAAGAGAGAGGAGGAAGAGAGAGGAGGAGGAGAGAGGAGGAAGAGATAGAAGGAAGAGAGAGGAGGAAGAGAAAGGAAGAGGGAAGAGGAAGAAGAGAGAGGAGGAGGAGAGAGGAGGAGGAGAGAGGAGGAAGAGAGAAGAGGAATAGAGAGGCAGAGGAGAGAGGAAGAAGAGAAAGAAGGAAGAGAGAGGAGGAAGAGACAGGAGGAAGAGAGAGGAGGAAGGGAGATGAAGAGGAGAGAGGAGGAAGAGGGAGGAAGAGGAGAGAGGAGGAAGAGAGAGGAGGAGGAGAGAGGTGGAAGAGAGAGGAGGAAGAGAGAGGAGGAAGAGAGAGGAGGAAGAGAGAGGAGGAGGAAGAGAGGAGGAAGAGAGAGGAAGAGGGGAGAGGAGGAAGAGAGAGGAGGAGGAGAGAGGAGGAGGAGAGAGGAGGAAGAGAGAGTAGGAGGAGAGAGGAGGAGGAGAGAGGAGGAAGAGAGAGGAGGAAGTGAGAGGAGGATGAGAGAGGAGGAGGAGAGAGAAGGAAGAGAGAGGAGGAAGAGAGAGGAGGAAGAAACAGGAGGAAGAGAGAGGAGGAAGAGAGAGGAGGAAGAGAGAGGAGGAAGAGAGAGGAAGAGGAGAGAGGAGGAAGAGAGAGGAGGAAGAGAGAGGAGGAAGAGAGAGGAAGAGGAGAGAGAAGGAAGAGAGAGGAGGAAGATAGAGGAGGAAGTGAGAGGAGGAAGAGAGAGGAGAAAGAGAGAGGAGGGAGAGAGAGGAAGAGGAGAGACGAGGAGGAGAGAGGAGGAAGAGAGAGGAGGAGGAGAGAGGAGGAAGAGAGAGGAGGAGGAGAGAGGAGAAAGAGACAGGAGGAAGAGAGACGAGGATGAGAGAGGAGAAGGAGAGAGGAGTAAGAGAAAGGAGGAATAGAGAGGAGGAAGAGAGAGGAGGAGCAGAGAGGAGGAAGAGACAGGAAGAAGAGAGAGGAGGATGAGAGAGGAGAAGGAGAGAGGAGTAAGAGAAAGGAGGAATAGAGAGGAGGAAGCGAGAGCAGGAATAGAGTGGAAGAAGAGAGAGGAAGAGGAGAGAGAACGAAGACAGAAGAGGAAGAGAGAGGAGGAGGAGAGAGGAGGAGGAGAGAGAAGGAAGAGAGAGGAGGAAGAGAGAGGAGCAAGAGAGAGGAGGAAGAGAGAGTAGGAGGAGAGAGGAGCAGGAGAGAGAAGGAAGTGAGAGGACGAAGAGAGAGGACGAAGAGAGAGGAGGAAGAGACAGGAGGAAGAGAGAGGAGGAAGAGAGAGGAGGAAGAGACAGGAGGAAGAGAGAGGAAGAGGAGAGAGGAGGAAGAGAGAGGAGGATGAGAGAGGAGGAGGAGAGAGGAGGAAGAAAGAGGAGGAGGAGAGAGGAGGAAGAGAGAGGAGGAAGAGAGAGGAGGAAGAGAGAGGAGGAAGAGAGAGGAGGAGGAAGAGAGGAGGAAGAGAGAGGAAGAGGGGAGAGGAGGAAGAGAGAGGAGGAGGAGAGAGGAGGAGGAGAGAGGAGGAAGAGAGAGTAGGAGGAGAGAGGAGGAGGAGAGAGGAGGAAGAGAGAGGAGGAAGTGAGAGGAGGATGAGAGAGGACGAAGAGAGAGGAGGACGACACAGGAGAAAGAGAGAGGAGGAAGAGAGAGGAGTAAAGAGAGAGGAGGAATAGACAGGCAGAGGAGAGAGGAGGAAGAGAAAGAAGGAAGAGAGAGGAGGAAGAGACAGGAGGAAGAGAGAGGAGGAAGGGAGATGAAGAGGAGAGAGGAGGAAGAGGGAGGAAGAGGAGAGAGGAGGAAGAGAGAGGAGGAGGAGAGAGGTGGAAGAGAGAGGAGGAAGAGAGAGGAGGAAGAGAGAGGAGGAAGAGAGAGGAGGAGGAAGAGAGGAGGAAGAGAGAGGAAGAGGGGAGAGGAGGAAGAGGGAGGAGGAGGAGAGAGGAGGAGGAGAGAGGAGGAAGAGAGAGTAGGAGGAGAGACGAGGAGGAGAGAGGAGGAAGAGAGAGGAGGAAGTGAGAGGAGGAGGAGAGAGGAGGAAGAGGAGAGAGGAAGAAGAGAGAGGAGGAAGAGAGTGGAGGAAGAGACAGGAGGAAGAGAGAGTAGGAGGAGAGAGGAGGAGGAGAGAGAAGGAAGTGAGAGGAGGAAGAGAGAGGAGTAAGAGAGAGTAGGAGGAGAGAGGAGAAGGAGACAGGAGTAAGAGAGAGAAGGAAGAGAGAGGAGGAAGAGAGAGGAGGAGGAGAGAGAAGGAGGAGAGAGAAGGAAAGGAGAGGAGGAAGAGATAGGAGGAAGAGAGAGGAGGAAGAGAGAGGAAGAGGAGAGAGGAAGAGGAGAGAGAAGGAAGTGAGAGGAGGAAGAGAGAGTAGGAGGAGAGAGGAGGAGGAGAGAGAAGGAAGTGAGAGGAGGAAGAGAGAGGAGTAAGAGAGAGTAGGAGGAGAGAGGAGAAGGAGACAGGAGTAAGAGAGAGGAGGAAGAGAGAGGAGGAAGAGAGAGGAGGAAGATAGAGGAGGAAGTGAGAGGAGGAAGAGAGAGGAGGAAGAGAGAGGAGGAAGAGACAGGAGGAAGAAAGAGGAGGAAGAGAGAGGAGGAAGAGAGATGAAGAGGAGAGATAAGGAAGAGAGAGGAGGAAGAGAGAGGATGAGGAGAGAGGAGGAGGAGAGAGAAGGAAGAGAGAGGAGGAAGAGAGAGGAGGAAAAAGAGGAGGAAGAGAGAGGAGGAAGACAGAGGAGGGAGAGAGAGGAGGAAGAGAGAGGAGGAAGAAAATGAGGAAGAGAGAGGTGGAAGAGAGAGCAGGAATAGAGTGGAAGAGGAGAGAGGAAGAGGAGAGAGAAGGAAGACACAGGAGGAAGAGAGAGGAGGAGGAGAGAGGAGGAGGAGAGAGAAGGAAGAGAGAGGAGGAAGAGAGAGGAGGAACAGAGAGGAGGAAGAGAGAGGTGGAGGAGAGAGAAGGAAGAGAGAGGAGGAAGAGAGAGGACAAAGAGAGAGGAGGAAGAGAGAGGAGGAAGAGAGAGGAGGAAGAGACAGGAGGAAGAGAGAGGAGGAAGGGAGAGGAAGAGGAGAGAGGAGGAAGAGAGAGGAGGAGGAGAGAGGAGGAAGAGAGAGGAGGAATAGAGAGGAAGAGGAGAGAGGAAGAAGAGAAAGGAGGAAGAGAGAGGAGGAAGAGACAGGAGGAAGAGAGAGGAGTAAGGGAGAGGAAGAGGAGAGAGGAGGAAGAGAGAGGAAGAGGAGGGAGGAAGAAGAGAGAGGAGGAAGAGAGCGGTGGAAGAGAGAGGAGAAATAGAGAGGAGGAGGAGAGAGGAGGAAGAGAGAGGAGGAGGAGAGAGGAGGAAGAGAGAGGAGGAATAGAGAGGAAGAGGAGAGAGGAAGAAGAGAAAGGAGGAAGAGAGTGGAGGAAGAGACAGGAGGAAGAGAGAGGAGGAAGAGAGAGGAGGAAGAGAGAGTAGGAGGAGAGAGGAGGAGGAGAGAGAAGGAAGTGAGAGGAGGAAGAGAGAGGAGTAAGAGAGAGTAGGAGGAGAGAGGAGAAGGAGACAGGAGTAAGAGAGAGGAGGAAGAGATAGGAGGAAGAGAGACGAGGAAGATAGAGGAGGAAGTGAGAGGAGGAAGAGAGAGGAGTAAGAGAGAGCAGGAAGAGACAGGAGGAAGAAAGAGGAGGAAGAGAGAGGAGGAAGAGAGATGAAGAGGAGAGAGAAGGAAGAGAGAGGAGGAAGAGAGAGGAGGAGGAGAGAGGAGGAGGAGAGAGAAGGAAGAGAGAGGAGGAAGAGAGAGGAGGAAGAAACAGGAGGAAGAGAGAGGAGGAAGAGAGAGGAGGAAGAGAGAGGAAGAGGAGAGAGGAGGAAGAGAGAGGAGGAAGAGAGAGGAGGAAGAGAGAGGAAGAGGAGAGAGAAGGAAGAGAGAGGAGGAAGATAGAGGAGGAAATGAGAGGAGGAAGAGAGAGGAGGAAGATAGAGGAGGAAATGAGAGGAGGAAGAGAGAGGAGAAAGAGAGAGGAGGGAGAGAGAGGAAGAGGAGAGACGAGGAGGAGAGAGGAGGAAGAGAGAGGAGGAGGAGAGAGGAGGAAGAGAGAGGAGGAGGAGAGAGGAGGAAGAGAAAGGAGGAATAGAGAGGAGGAAGAGAGAGGAGGAGGAGAGAGGAGGAAGAGACAGGAGGAATAGAGAGGAGGATGAGAGAGGAGAAGGAGAGAGGAGTAAGAGAAAGGAGGAATAGAGAGGAGGAAGAGAGAGCAGGAATAGAGTGGAAGAAGAGAGAGGAAGAGGAGAGAGAAGGAAGACAGAGGAGGAAGAGAGAGGAGGAGGAGAGAGGAGGAGGAGAGAGAAGGAAGAGAGAGGAGGAAGAGAGAGTAGGAGGAGAGAGGAGGAGGAGAGAGAAGGAAGTGAGAGGACGAAGAGAGAGGACGAAGAGAGAGGAGGAAGAGACAGGAGGAAGAGAGAGGAGGAAGAGAGAGGAGGAAGAGACAGGAGGAAGAGAGAGGAAAAGGAGAGAGGAGGAAGAGAGAGGAGGATGAGAGAGGAGGAGGAGAGAGGAGGAAGAAAGAGGAGGAGGAGAGAGGAGGAAGAGAGAGGAGGAAGAGAGAGGAGGAAGAGAGAGGAGGAGGAGAGAGGAAGAAGAGAAAGGACGAAGAGAGAGGAGGAAGAGACAGGAGGAAGAGAGAGGAGGAAGGGAGAGGAAGAGGAGAGAGGAGGAAGAGAGAGGAGGAGGAGAGAGGAGGAAGAGAGAGGAGGAATAGAGAGGAAGAGGAGAGAGGAAGAAGAGAAAGCAGGAAGAGAGAGGAGGAAGAGACAGGAGGAAGAGAGAGGAGGAAGGGAGAGGAAGAGGAGAGAGGAGGAAGAGAGAGGAAGAGGAGGGAGGAAGAAGAGAGAGGAGGAAGAGAGCGGTGGAAGAGAGAGGAGAAAGAGAGAGGAGGAGGAGAGAGGTGGAAGAGAGAGGAGGAGGGGAGAGGAGGAAGAGAGAGGAGGAATAGAGAGGAAGAGGAGAGAGGAAGAAGAGAAAGGAGGAAGAGAGTGGAGGAAGAGACAGGAGGAAGAGAGAGGAGGAAGAGAGAGGAGGAAGAGAGAGTAGGAGGAGAGAGGAGGAGGAGAGAGAAGGAAGTGAGAGGAGGAAGAGAGAGGAGTAAGAGAGAGTAGGAGGAGAGAGGAGAAGGAGACAGGAGTAAGAGAGAGGAGGAAGAGATAGGAGGAAGAGAGACGAGGAAGATAGAGGAGGAAGTGAGAGGAGGAAGAGAGAGGAGGAAGAGAGAGCAGGAAGAGACAGGAGGAAGAAAGAGGAGGAAGAGAGAGGAGGAAGAGAGATGAAGAGGAGAGAGAAGGAAGAGAGAGGAGGAAGAGAGAGGAGGAGGAGAGAGGAGGAGGAGAGAGAAGGTAGAGAGAGGAGGAAGAGAGAGGAGGAAGAGAGAGGAGGAAGAGAGAGGAGGAAGAGAGAGGATGAAGAGAGAGGAGGAAGAGAGAGGAAGAGGAGAGAGGAGGAA
This sequence comes from Strix occidentalis, assembly GCA_030819815.1. Lineage (NCBI taxonomy): Eukaryota > Metazoa > Chordata > Aves > Strigiformes > Strigidae > Strix > Strix occidentalis. Next base: position 29,471 of record JASWHU010000590.1, on the reverse strand, counting down.
GAGAGAGGAGGAAGAGAGAGGAGGAAGAGAGAGGAAGAGGAGAGAGAAGGAAGAGAGAGGAGGAAGATAGAGGAGGAAGTGAGAGGAGGAAGAGAGAGGAGAAAGAGAGAGGAGGGAGAGAGAGGAAGAGGAGAGACGAGGAGGAGAGAGAGGAAGAGAGAGGAGGAGGAGAGAGGAGGAAGAGAGAGGAGGAGGAGAGAGGAGGAAGAGACAGGAGGAAGAGAGAGGAGGATGAGAGAGGAGAAGGAGAGAGGAGTAAGAGAAAGGAGGAATAGAGAGGAGGAAGAGAGAGGAGGAGCAGAGAGGAGGAAGAGACAGGAAGAAGAGAGAGGAGGATGAGAGAGGAGAAGGAGAGAGGAGTAAGAGAAAGGAGGAATAGAGAGGAGGAAGCGAAAGCAGGAATAGAGTGGAAGAAGAGAGAGGAAGAGGAGAGAGAACGAAGACAGAAGAGGAAGAGAGAGGAGGAGGAGAGAGGAGGAGGAGAGAGAAGGAAGAGAGAGGAGGAAGAGAGAGGAGGAAGAGAGAGGAGGAAGAGAGAGGTGGAGGAGAAAGAAGGAAGAGAGAGGAGGAAGAGAGAGTAGGGGGAGAGAGGAGGTAGAGAGAGGAAGAGGAGAGAGGAGGAAGAGAGAGGAGGATGAGAGAGGAGGAGGAGAGAGGAGGAAGAAAGAGGAGGAGGAGAGAGGAGGAAGAGAGAGGAGGAAGAGAGAGGAGGAAGAGAGAGGAGGAGGAGAGAGGATGAAGAGAAACGACGAAGAGAGAGGAGGAAGAGACAGGAGGAAGAGATAGGAGGAAGGGAGAGGAAGAGGAGAGAGGAGGAAAAGAGAGGAGGAGGAGAGAGGAGGAAGAGAGAGGAGGAATAGAGAGGAAGAGGAGAGAGGAAGAAGAGAAAGGAGGAAGAGAGAGGAGGAAGAGACAGGAGGAAGAGAGAGGAGGAAGGGAGAGGAAGAGGAGAGAGGAGGAAGAGAGAGGAAGAGGAGAGAGGAAGAAGAGAGAGGAGGATGAGAGTGGAGGAGGAGAGAGGAGGAAGAGAGAGGAGGAAGAGAGAGCAGGAAGAGAAAGTAGGAGGAGAGAAGAGGAGGAGAGAGGAGGAAGAGAAAGGAGGAAGAGAGAGGAGGAAGAGAGTGGAGGAAGAGAGAGGAAGGAGAGAGAGGAAGAAGAGAGAGGAGGAGGAGAGAGGAGGAAGACAGAGGAGGAAGAGAGAGGAGGAGGAGAGAGGAGGAAGAGAGAGGAGGAAGAGAGAGGAGGAGGAGAGAGGAGGAAGAGATAGAAGGAAGAGAGAGGAGGAAGAGAAAGGAAGAGGGAAGAGGAAGAAGAGAGAGGAGGAGGAGAGAGGAGGAGGAGAGAGGAGGAAGAGAGAAGAGGAAGAGAGAGGAGGAGGAGAGAGGATTAAAGAGAGAGGAGGAATAGAGAGGCAGAGGAGAGAGGAAGAAGAGAAAGAAGGAAGAGAAAGGAGGAAGAGACAGGAGGAAGAGAGAGGAGGAAGGGAGATGAAGAGGAGAGAGGAGGAAGAGGGAGGAAGAAGAGAGAGGAGGAAGAGAGAGGAGGAGGAGAGAGGTGGAAGAGAGAGGAGGAAGAGAGAGGAGGAAGAGAGAGGAGGAAGAGAGAGGAGGAGGAAGAGAGGAGGAAGAGAGAGGAAGAGGGGAGAGGAGGAAGAGAGAGGAGGAGGAGAGAGGAGGAGGAGAGAGGAGGAAGAGAGAGTAGGAGGAGAGAGGAGGAGGAGAGAGGAGGAAGAGAGAGGAGGAAGTGAGAGGAGGATGAGAGAGGAGGAAGAGAGAGGAGGAAGACACAGGAGGAAGAGAGAGGAGGAAGAGAGAGGAGTAAAGAGAGAGGAGGAATAGACAGGCAGAGGAGAGAGGAAGAAGAGAAAGAAGGAAGAGAGAGGAGGAAGAGAGAGGAGGAAGAGAGAGGAGGAAGGGAGATGAAGAGGAGAGAGGAGGAAGAGGGAGGAAGAGGAGAGAGGAGGAAGAGAGAGGAGGAGGAGAGAGGTGGAAGAGAGAGGAGGAAGAGAGAGGAGGAAGAGAGAGGAGGAAGAGAGAGGAGGAGGAAGAGAGGAGGAAGAGAGAGGAAGAGGGGAGAGGAGGAAGAGAGAGGAGGAGGAGAGAGGAGGAGGAGAGAGGAGGAAGAGAGAGTAGGAGGAGAGAGGAGGAGGAGAGAGGAGGAAGAGAGAGGAGGAAGTGAGAGGAGGAGGAGAGAGGAGGAAGAGAGAGGAAGAGGAGAGAGGAAGAAGAGAGAGGAGGAAGAGAGAGGAAGAAGAGACAGGAGAAAGAGATAGGAGGAAGAGACAGGAGGAAGAGACAGGAGGAAGAGACAGGAGGATGAGAGAGGAGAAGGAGAGAGGAGTAAGAGAAAGGAGGAACAGAGAGGAGGAAGAGAGAGCAGGAATAGAGTGGAAGAAGAGAGAGGAAGAGGAGAGAGAAGGAAGACAGAGGAGGAAGAGAGAGGAGGAGGAGAGAGGAGGAGGAGAGAGAAGGAAGAGAGAGGAGGAAGAGACAGGAGGAAGAGAGAGGAGGAAGAGACAGGAGGAAGAGAGAGGAGGAAGAGAGAGGAGGAAGAGACAGGAGGAAGAGAGAGGAAGAGGAGAGAGGAGGAAGAGAGAGGAGGATGAGATAGGAGAAGGGGAGAGGAGTAAGAGAGAGGAGAAAGAGAGAGGAGGAAGAGAGAGGAGGAAGAGAGAGGAGGAAGAGAGAGGAGGAGGAGAGAGGAGGAAGATACAGGAGGAAGAGAGAGGAGGATGAGAGAGGAGAAGGAGAGAGGAGTAAGAGAAAGGAGGAATAGAGAGGAGGAAGAGAGAGGAGGAGGAGAGAGGAGGAAGAGACAGGAGGAAGAGAGAGGAGGATGAGAAAGGAGAAGGAGAGAGGAGTAAGAGAAAGGAGGAATAGAGAGGAGGAAGAGAGAGCAGGAATAGAGTGGAAGAAGAGAGAGGAAGAGGAGAGAGAAGGAAGACAGAGGAGGAAGAGAGAGGAGGAGGAGAGAGGAGGAGGAGAGAGAAGGAAGAGAGAGGAGGAAGAGAGAGGAGGAAGAGAGAGGAGGAAGAGAGAGTAGGAGGAGAGAGGAGGAGGAGAGAGAAGGAAGTGAGAGGACGAAGAGAGAGGACGAAGAGAGAGGAGGAAGAGACAGGAGGAAGAGAGAGGAGGAAGAGAGAGGAGGAAGAGACAGGAGGAAGAGAGAGGAAAAGGAGAGAGGAGGAAGAGAGAGGAGGATGAGAGAGGAGGAGGAGAGAGGAGGAAGAAAGAGGAGGAGGAGAGAGGAAGAAGAGAAAGGACGAAGAGAGAGGAGGAAGAGACAGGAGGAAGAGAGAGGAGGAAGGGAGAGGAAGAGGAGAGAGGAGGAAGAGAGAGGAAGAGGAGGGAGGAAGAAGAGAGAGGAGGAAGAGAGAGGAAGAGGAGAGAGGAGGAAGAGAGAGGAGGAGGAGAGAGGAGGAAGAGAGAGGAGGAGGAGAGAGGAGGAAGAGAGAGGAGGAATAGAGAGGAAGAGGAGAGAGGAAGAAGAGAAAGGAGGAAGAGAGTGGAGGAAGAGACAGGAGGAAGAGAGAGGAGGAAGAGAGAGTAGGAGGAGAGAGGAGGAGGAGAGAGAAGGAAGTGAGAGGAGGAAGAGAGAGGAGTAAGAGAGAGTAGGAGGAGAGAGGAGAAGGAGACAGGAGTAAGAGAGAGGAGGAAGAGATAGCAGGAAGAGAGACGAGGAAGATAGAGGAGGAAGTGAGAGGAGGAAGAGAGAGGAGGAAGAGAGAGCAGGAAGAGACAGGAGGAAGAAAGAGGAGGAAGAGAGAGGAGGAAGAGGGATGAAGAGGAGAGAGAAGGAAGAGAGAGGAGGAAGAGAGAGGAGGAGGAGAGAGGAGGAGGAGAGAGAAGGAAGAGAGAGGAGGAAGAGAGAGGAGGAAGAAACAGGAGGAAGAGAGAGGAGGAAGAGAGAGGAGGAAGAGAGAGGAGGAAGAAAATGAGGAAGAGAGAGGAGGAAGAGAGAGCAGGAATAGAGTGGAAGAGGAGAGAGGAAGAGGAGAGAGAAGGAAGACAGAGGAGGAAGAGAGAGGAGGAGGAGAGAGGAGGAAGAGAGTGAAGGAAGAGAGAGGAGGAAGAGAGAGGAGGAAGAGAGAGGAGGAAGAGAGAGGTGGAGGAGAGAGAAGGAAGAGAGAGGAGGAAGAGAGAGGAGAAAGAGAGAGGAGGAAGAGAGAGGAGGAAGAGAGAGGAGGAAGAGAGAGGAGGAAGAGAGAGGAGGAAGAGAGAGTAGGAGGAGAGAGGAGGAGGAGAGAGAAGGAAGTGAGAGGAGGAAGAGAGAGGAGTAAGAGAGAGTAGGAGGAGAGAGGAGAAGGAGACAGGAGTAAGAGAGAGGAGGAAGTGAGAGGAGGAAGAGAGAGGAGGAAGAGAGAGGAGGAAGAGACAGGAGGAAGAAAGAGGAGGAAGAGAGAGGAGGAAGAGAGATGAAGAGGAGAGAGAAGGAAGAGAGAGGAGGAAGAGAGAGGAGGAGTAGAGAGGAGGAGGAGAGAGAAGGAAGAGAGAGGAGGAAGAGAGAGGAGGAAGAAACAGGAGGAAGAGAGAGGAGGAAGAGAGAGGAGGAAGAGAGAGGAGGAAGAGAGAGGAAGAGGAGAGAGGAGGAAGAGAGAGGAGGAAGAGAGAGAAGGAAGAGAGAGGAAGAGGAGAGAGAAGGAAGAGAGAGGAGGAAGATAGAGGAGGAAGTGAGAGGAGGAAGAGAGAGGAGAAAGAGAGAGGAGGGAGAGAGAGGAAGAGGAGAGACGAGGAGGAGAGAGGAGGAAGAGAGAGGAGGAGGAGAGAGGAGGAAGAGAGAGGAGGAGGAGAGAGGAGGAAGAGACAGGAGGAAGAGAGAGGAGGATGAGAGAGGAGAAGGAGAGAGGAGTAAGAGAAAGGAGGAATAGAGAGGAGGAAGAGAGAAGAGGAGCAGAGAGGAGGAAGAGACAGGAAGAAGAGAGAGGAGGATGAGAGAGGAGAAGGAGAGAGGAGTAAGAGAAAGGAGGAATAGAGAGGAGGAAGCGAGAGCAGGAATAGAGTGGAAGAAGAGAGAGGAAGAGGAGAGAGAACGAAGACAGAAGAGGAAGAGAGAGGAGGAGGAGAGAGGAGGAGGAGAGAGAAGGAAGAGAGAGGAGGAAGAGAGAGGAGGAAGAGAGAGGAGGAAGAGACAGGAGGAAGAGAGAGGAGGAAGAGAGAGGAGGAAGAGACAGGAGGAAGAGAGAGGAAGAGGAGAGAGGAGGAAGAGAGAGGAGGATGAGAGAGGAGGAGGAGAGAGGAGGAAGAAAGAGGAGGAGGAGAGAGGAGGAAGAGAGAGGAGGAAGAGAGAGGAGGAAGAGAGAGGAGGAGGAGAGAGGAAGAAGAGAAACGACGAAGAGAGAGGAGGAAGAGACAGGAGGAAGAGATAGGAGGAAGGGAGAGGAAGAGGAGAGAGGAGGAAGAGAGAGGAGGAGGAGAGAGGAGGAAGAGAGAGGAGGAATAGAGAGGAAGAGGAGAGAGGAAGAAGAGAAAGGAGGAAGAGAGAGGAGGAAGAGACAGGAGGAAGAGAGAGGAGGAAGGGAGAGGAAGAGGAGAGAGGAGGAAGAGAGAGGAAGAGGAGAGAGGAAGAAGAGAGAGGAGGATGAGAGAGGAGGAAGAGAGAGGAGGATGAGTGAGGAGGAGGAGAGAGGAGGAAGAGAGAGAAGGAAGAGAGAGCAGGAAGAGAGAGTAGGAGGAGAGAAGAGGAGGAGAGAGGAGGAAGAGAAAGGAGGAAGAGAGAGGAGGAAGAGAGTGGAGGAAGAGAGAGGAAGGAGAGAGAGGAAGAAGAGAGAGGAGGAGGAGAGATGAGGAAGACAGAGGAGGAAGAGAGAGGAGGAGGAGAGAGGAGGAAGAGAGAGGAGGAAGAGAGAGGAGGAGGAGAGAGGAGGAAGAGATAGAAGGAAGAGAGAGGAGGAAGAGAAAGGAAGAGGGAAGAGGAAGAAGAGAGAGGAGGAGGAGAGAGGAGGAGGAGAGAGGAGGAAGAGAGAAGAGGAAGAGAGAGGAGGAGGAGAGAGGATTAAAGAGAGAGGAGGAATAGAGAGGCAGAGGAGAGAGGAAGAAGAGAAAGAAGGAAGAGAGAGGAGGAAGAGACAGGAGGAAGAGAGAGGAGGAAGGGAGATGAAGAGGAGAGAGGAGGAAGAGGGAGGAATAGGAGAGAGGAGGAAGAGAGAGGAGGAGGAAGAGGTGGAAGAGAGAGGAGGAAGAGAGAGGAGGAAGAGAGAGGAGGAAGAGAGAGGAGGAGGAAGAGAGGAGGAAGAGAGAGGAAGAGGGGAGAGGAGGAAGAGAGAGGAGGAGGAGAGAGGAGGAGGAGAGAGGAGGAAGAGAGAGTAGGAGGAGAGAGGAGGAGGAGAGAGGAGGAGGAGAGAGAAGGAAGAGAGAGGAGGAAGAGACAGGAGGAAGAGAGAGGAGGAAGAGACAGGAGGAAGAGAGAGGAGGAAGAGAGAGGAGGAAGAGACAGGAGGAAGAGAGAGGAAGAGGAGAGAGGAGGAAGAGAGAGGAGGATGAGATAGGAGAAGGGGAGAGGAGTAAGAGAGAGGAGAAAGAGAGAGGAGGAAGAGAGAGGAGGAAGAGAGAGGAGGAAGAGACAGGAGGAAGAGAGAGGAGGATGAGAGAGGAGAAGGAGAGAGGAGTAAGAGAAAGGAGGAATAGAGAGGAGGAAGAGAGAGCAGGAATAGAGTGGAAGAAGAGAGAGGAAGAGGAGAGAGAAGGAAGACAGAGGAGGAAGAGAGAGGAGGAGGAGAGAGGAGGAGGAGAGAGAAGGAAGAGAGAGGAGGAAGAGAGAGGAGGAAGAGAGAGGAGGAAGAGAGAGTAGGAGGAGAGAGGAGGAGGAGAGAGAAGGAAGTGAGAGGACGAAGAGAGAGGACGAAGAGAGAGGAGGAAGAGACAGGAGGAAGAGAGAGGAGGAAGAGAGAGGAGGAAGAGACAGGAGGAAGGGAGAGGAAAAGGAGAGAGGAGGAAGAGAGAGGAGGATGAGAGAGGAGGAGGAGAGAGGAGGAAGAAAGAGGAGGAGGAGAGAGGAGGAAGAGAGAGGAGGAAGAGAGAGGAGGAAGAGAGATGAGGAGGAGAGAGGAAGAAGAGAAAGGACGAAGAGAGAGGAGGAAGAGACAGGAGGAAGAGAGAGGGGGACGGGAGAGGAAGAGGAGAGAGGAGGAAGAGAGAGGAGGAGGAGAGAGGAGGAAGAGAGAGGAGGAATAGAGAGGAAGAGGAGAGAGGAAGAAGAGAAAGGAGGAAGAGAGAGGAGGAAGAGACAGGAGGAAGAGAGAGGAGGAAGGGAGAGGAAGAGAAGAGAGGAGGAAGAGAGAGGAAGAGGAGAGAGGAAGAAGAGAGAGGAGGATGAGAGAGGAGGAAGAGAGAGGAGGATGAGTGAGGAGGAGGAGAGAGGAGGAAGAGAGAGGAGGAAGAGAGAGCAGGAAGAGAGAGTAGGAGGAGAGAAGAGGAGGAGAGAGGAGGAAGAGAGAGGAGGAAGAGAGAGGAGGAAGAGAGTGGAGGAAGAGAGAGGAAGGAGAGAGAGGAAGAAGAGAGAGGAGGAGGAGAGAGGAGGATGACAGAGGAGGAAGAGAGAGGAGGAGGAGAGAGGAGGAAGAGAGAGGAGGAAGAGAGAGGAGGAGGAGAGAGGAGGAAGAGATAGAAGGAAGAGAGAGGAGGAAGAGAAAGGAAGAGGGAAGAGGAAGAAGAGAGAGGAGGAGGAGAGAGGAGGAGGAGAGAAGAGGAAGAGAGAAGAGGAAGAAGAGGAGGAGGAGAGAGGATTAAAGAGAGAGGAGGAATAGAGAGGCAGAGGAGAGAGGAAGAAGAGAAAGAAGGAAGAGAGAGGAGGAAGAGACCGGAGGAAGAGAGAGGAGGAATGGAGATGAAGAGGAGAGAGGAGGAAGAGGGAGGAAGAGGAGAGAGGAGGAAGAGAGAGGAGGAGGAAGAGGTGGAAGAGAGAGGAGGAAGAGAGAGGAGGAAGAGAGAGGAGGAAGAGAGAGGAGGAGGAAGAGAGGAGGAAGAGAGAGGAAGAGGGGAGAGGAGGAAGAGAGAGGAGGAGGAGAGAGGAGGAGGAGAGAGGAGGAAGAGAGAGTAGGAGGAGAGAGGAGGAGGAGAGAGGAGGAGGAGAGAGAAGGAAGAGAGAGGAGGAAGAGACAGGAGGAAGAGAGAGGAGGAAGAGACAGGAGGAAGAGAGAGGAGGAAGAGAGAGGAGGAAGAGACAGGAGGAAGAGAGAGGAAGAGGAGAGAGGAGGAAGAGAGAGGAGGATGAGATAGGAGAAGGGGAGAGGAGTAAGAGAGAGGAGAAAGAGAGAGGAGGAAGAGAGAGGAGGAAGAGAGAGGAGGAAGAGAGAGGAGGAGGAGAGAGGAGGAAGAGACAGGAGGAAGAGAGAGGAGGATGAGAGAGGAGAAGGAGAGAGGAGTAAGAGAAAGGAGGAATAGAGAGGAGGAAGAGAGAGGAGGAGGAGAGAGGAGGAAGAGACAGGAGGAATAGAGAGGAGGAAGAGAGAGGAGGAGGAGAGAGGAGGAAGAGACAGGAGTAAGAGACAGGAGGAAGAGAGAGGAGGATGAGAGAGGAGAAGGAGAGAGGAGTAAGAGAAAGGAGGAATAGAGAGGAGGAAGAGAGAGCAGGAATAGAGTGGAAGAAGAGAGAGGAAGAGGAGAGAGAAGGAAGACAGAGGAGGAAGAGAGAGGAGGAGGAGAGAGGAGGAGGAGAGAGGAGGAAGAGAGAGGAGGAAGAGAGAGGAGGAAGAGAGAGGAGGAAGAGAGAGTAGGAGGAGAGAGGAGGAGGAGAGAGAAGGAAGTGAGAGGACGAAGAGAGAGGACGAAGAGAGAGGAGGAAGAGACAGGAGGAAGAGAGAGGAGGAAGAGAGAGGAGGAAGAGACAGGAGGAAGAGAGAGGAGGAAGAGAGAGGAGGAAGAGACAGGAGGAAGAGAGAGGAAGAGGAGAGAGGAGGAAGAGAGAGGAGGATGAGATAGGAGAAGGGGAGAGGAGTAAGAGAGAGGAGAAAGAGAGAGGAGGAAGAGAGAGGAGGAAGAGAGAGGAGGAAGAGAGAGGAGGAGGAGAGAGGAGGAAGAGACAGGAGGAAGAGAGAGGAGGATGAGAGAGGAGAAGGAGAGAGGAGTAAGAGAAAGGAGGAATAGAGAGGAGGAAGAGAGAGGAGGAGGAGAGAGGAGGAAGAGACAGGAGGAAGAGAGAGGAGGATGAGAGAGGAGAAGGAGAGAGGAGTAAGAGAAAGGAGGAATAGAGAGGAGGAAGAGAGAGCAGGAATAGAGTGGAAGAAGAGAGAGGAAGAGGAGAGAGAAGGAAGACAGAGGAGGAAGAGAGAGGAGGAGGAGAGAGGAGGAGGAGAGAGAAGGAAGAGAGAGGAGGAAGAGAGAGGAGGAAGAGAGAGGAGGAAGAGAGTGTAGGAGGAGAGAGGAGGAGGAGAGAGAAGGAAGTGAGAGGACGAAGAGAGAGGACGAAGAGAGAGGAGGAAGAGACAGGAGGAAGAGAGAGGAGGAAGAGAGAGGAGGAAGAGACAGGAGGAAGAGAGAGGAAAAGGAGAGAGGAGGAAGAGAGAGGAGGATGAGAGAGGAGGAGGAGAGAGGAGGAAGAAAGAGGAGGAGGAGAGAGGAGGAAGAGAGAGGAGGAAGAGAGAGGAGGAAGAGAGAGGAGGAGGAGAGAGGAAGAAGAGAAAGGACGAAGAGAGAGGAGGAAGAGACAGGAGGAAGAGAGAGGAGGTAGGGAGAGGAAGAGGAGAGAGGAGGAAGAGAGAGGAGGAGGAGAGAGGAGGAAGAGAGAGGAGGAATAGAGAGGAAGAGGAGAGAGGAAGAAGAGAAAGGAGGAAGAGAGAGGAGGAAGAGACAGGAGGAAGAGAGAGGAGGAAGGGAGAGGAAGAGAAGAGAGGAGGAAGAGAGAGGAAGAGGAGAGAGGAAGAAGAGAGAGGAGGATGAGAGAGGAGGAAGAGAGAGGAGGATGAGTGAGGAGGAGGAGAGAGGAGGAAGAGAGAGGAGGAAGAGAGAGCAGGAAGAGAGAGTAGGAGGAGAGAAGAGGAGGAGAGAGGAGGAAGAGAGAGGAGGAAGAGAGAGGAGGAAGAGAGTGGAGGAAGAGAGAGGAAGGAGAGAGAGGAAGAAGAGAGAGGAGGAGGAGAGAGGAGGAAGACAGAGGAGGAAGAGAGAGGAGGAGGAGAGAGGAGGAAGAGAGAGGAGGAAGAGAGAGGAGGAGGAGAGAGGAGGAAGAGATAGAAGGAAGAGAGAGGAGGAAGAGAAAGGAAGAGGGAAGAGGAAGAAGAGAGAGGAGGAGGAGAGAGGAGGAGGAGAGAGGAGGAAGAGAGAAGAGGAAGAGAGAGGAGGAGGAGAGAGGATTAAAGAGAGAGGAGGAATAGAGAGGCAGAGGAGAGAGGAAGAAGAGAAAGAAGGAAGAGAGAGGAGGAAGAGACAGGAGGAAGAGAGAGGAGGAAGGGAGATGAAGAGGAGAGAGGAGGAAGAGGGAGGAAGAGGAGAGAGGAGGAAGAGAGAGGAGGAGGAAGAGGTGGAAGAGAGAGGAGGAAGAGAGAGGAGGAAGAGAGAGGAGGAAGAGAGAGGAGGAGGAAGAGAGGAGGAAGAGAGAGGAAGAGGGGAGAGGAGGAAGAGAGAGGAGGAGGAGAGAGGAGGAGGAGAGAGGAGGAAGAGAGAGTAGGAGGAGAGAGGAGGAGGAGAGAGGAGGAGGAGAGAGAAGGAAGAGAGAGGAGGAAGAGACAGGAGGAAGAGAGAGGAGGAAGAGACAGGAGGAAGAGAGAGGAGGAAGAGAGAGGAGGAAGAGACAGGAGGAAGAGAGAGGAGGAGGAGAGAGGAGGAAGAGACAGGAGGAAGAGAGAGGAGGATGAGAGAGGAGAAGGAGAGAGGAGTAAGAGAAAGGAGGAATAGAGAGGAGGAAGAGAGAGGAGGAGGAGAGAGGAGGAAGAGACAGGAGGAAGAGAGAGGAGGATGAGAGAGGAGAAGGAGAGAGGAGTAAGAGAAAGGAGGAATAGAGAGGAGGAAGAGAGAGCAGGAATAGAGTGGAAGAAGAGAGAGGAAGAGGAGAGAGAAGGAAGACAGAGGAGGAAGAGAGAGGAGGAGGAGAGAGGAGGAGGAGAGAGAAGGAAGAGAGAGGAGGAAGAGAGAGGAGGAAGAGAGAGGAGGAAGAGAGAGTAGGAGGAGAGAGGAGGAGGAGAGAGAAGGAAGTGAGAGGACGAAGAGAGAGGACGAAGAGAGAGGAGGAAGAGACAGGAGGAAGAGAGAGGAGGAAGAGAGAGGAGGAAGAGACAGGAGGAAGAGAGAGGAAAAGGAGAGAGGAGGAAGAGAGAGGAGGATGAGAGAGGAGGAGGAGAGAGGAGGAAGAAAGAGGAGGAGGAGAGAGGAGGAAGAGAGAGGAGGAAGAGAGAGGAGGAAGAGAGAGGAGGAGGAGAGAGGAAGAAGAGAAAGGACGAAGAGAGAGGAGGAAGAGACAGGAGGAAGAGAGAGGAGGAAGGGAGAGGAAGAAGAGAGAGGAGGAAGAGAGAGGAAGAGGAGGGAGGAAGAAGAGAGAGGAGGAAGAGAGCGGTGGAAGAGAGAGGAGAAAGAGAGAGGAGGAGGAGAGAGGAGGAAGAGAGAGGAGGAGGAGAGAGGAGGAAGAGAGAGGAGGAATAGAGAGGAAGAGGAGAGAGGAAGAAGAGAAAGGAGGAAGAGAGTGGAGGAAGAGACAGGAGGAAGAGAGAGGAGGAAGAGAGAGGAGGAAGAGAGAGTAGGAGGAGAGAGGAGGAGGAGAGAAAAGGAAGTGAGAGGAGGAAGAGAGAGGAGTAAGAGAGAGTAGGAGGAGAGAGGAGAAGGAGACAGGAGTAAGAGAGAGGAGGAAGAGATAGGAGGAAGAGAGACGAGGAAGATAGAGGAGGAAGTGAGAGGAGGAAGAGAGAGGAGGAAGAGAGAGCAGGAAGAGACAGGAGGAAGAAAGAGGAGGAAGAGAGAGGAGGAAGAGAGATGAAGAGGAGAGAGAAGGAAGAGAGAGGAGGAAGAGAGAGGAGGAGGAGAGAGGAGGAGGAGAGAGAAGGAAGAGAGAGGAGGAAGAGAGAGGAGGAAGAAACAGGAGGAAGAGAGAGGAGGAAGAGAGAGGAGGAAGAGAGAGGAGGAAGAGAGAGGAGGAAGAAAATGAGGAAGAGAGAGGAGGAAGAGAGAGCAGGAATAGAGTGGAAGAGGAGAGAGGAAGAGGAGAGAGAAGGAAGACAGAGGAGGAAGAGAGAGGAGGAGGAGAGAGGAGGAAGAGAGAGAAGGAAGAGAGAGGAGGAAGAGAGAGGAGGAAGAGAGAGGAGGAAGAGAGAGGTGGAGGAGAGAGAAGGAAGAGAGAGGAGGAAGAGAGAGGAGAAAGAGAGAGGAGGAAGAGAGAGGAGGAAGAGAGAGGAGGAAGAGAGAGGAGGAAGAGAGAGGAGGAAGAGAGAGAAGTAAGTGAGAGAAGGAAGAGAGAGGAGTAAGAGAGAGTAGGAGGAGAGAGGAGAAGGAGACAGGAGTAAGAGAGAGGAGGAAGAGAGAGGAGGAAGAGAGAGGAGGAGGAGAGAGAAGGAGGAGAGAGAAGGAAGTGAGAGGAGGAAGAGATAGGAGGAAGAGAGAGGAGGAAGATAGAGGAGGAAGTGAGAGGAGGAAGAGAGAGGAGGAAGAGAGAGGAGGAAGAGACAGGAGGAAGAAAGAGGAGGAAGAGAGAGGAGGAAGAGAGATGAAGAGGAGAGAGAAGGAAGAGAGGAGGAAGAGAGAGGAGGAGTAGAGAGGAGGAGGAGAGAGAAGGAAGAGAGAGGAGGAAGAGAGAGGAGGAAGAGAGAGGAGGAAGAGACAGGAGGAAGAGAGAGGAGGAAGAGAGAGGAGGAAGAGACAGGAGGAAGAGAGAGGAAGAGGAGAGAGGAGGAAGAGAGAGGAGGATGAGAGAGGAGGAGGAGAGAGGAGGAAGAAAGAGGAGGAGAGAGGAGGAAGAGAGAGGAGGAAGAGAGAGGAGGAAGAGAGAGGAGGAGGAGAGAGGAAGAAGAGAAAGGACGAAGAGAGAGGAGGAAGAGACAGGAGGAAGAGATAGGAGGAAGGGAGAGGAAGAGGAGAGAGGAGGAAGAGAGAGGAGGAGGAGAGAGGAGGAAGAGAGAGGAGGAATAGAGAGGAAGAGGAGAGAGGAAGAAGAGAAAGGAGGAAGAGAGAGGAGGAAGAGACAGGAGGAAGAGAGATGAGGAAGGGAGAGGAAGAGGAGAGAGGAGGAAGAGAGAGGAAGAGGAGAGAGGAAGAAGAGAGAGGAGGATGAGAGAGGAGGAAGAGAGAGGAGGATGAGTGAGGAGGAGGAGACAGGAGGAAGAGAGAGGAGGAAGAGAGAGCAGGAAGAGGAGAGAGGAAGAAGAGAAAGGAGGAAGAGAGTGGAGGAAGAGACAGGAGGAAGAGAGAGGAGGAAGAGAGAGTAGGAGGAGAAAGGAGGAGGAGAGAGAAGGAAGTGAGAGGAGGAAGAGAGAGGAGTAAGAGAGAGTAGGAGGAGAGAGGAGAAGGAGACAGGAGTAAGAGAGAGGAGGAAGAGATAGGAGGAAGAGAGACGAGGAAGATAGAGGAGGAAGTGAGAGGAGGAAGAGAGAGGAGGAAGAGAGAGCAGGAAGAGACAGGAGGAAGAAAGAGGAGGAAGAGAGAGGAGGAAGAGAGATGAAGAGGAGAGAGAAGGAAGAGAGAGGAGGAAGAGAGAGGAGGAGGAGAGATGAGGAAGAGACAGGAGGAAGAGAGAGGAGGATGAGAGAGGAGAAGGAGAGAGGAGTAAGAGAAAGGAGGAATAGAGAGGAGGAAGAGAGAGCAGGAATAGAGTGGAAGAAGAGAGAGGAAGAGGAGAGAGAAGGAAGACAGAGGAGGAATAGAGAGGAGGAGGAGAGAGGAGGAGGAGAGAGAAGGAAGAGAGAGGAGGAAGAGAGAGGAGGAAGAGAGAGGAGGAAGAGAGAGTAGGAGGAGAGAGGAGGAGGAGAGAGAAGGACGTGAGAGGACGAAGAGAGAGGACGAAGAGAGAGGAGGAAGAGACAGGAGGAAGAGAGAGGAGGAAGAGAGAGGAGGAAGAGACAGGAGGAAGAGAGAGGAAAAGGAGAGAGGAGGAAGAGAGAGGAGGATGAGAGAGGAGGAGGAGAGAGGAGGAAGAAAGAGGAGGAGGAGAGAGGAGGAAGAGAGAGGAGGAAGAGAGAGGAGGAAGAGAGAGGAGGAGGAGAGAGGAAGAAGAGAAAGGACGAAGAGAGAGGAGGAAGAGACAGGAGGAAGAGAGAGGAGGAAGGGAGAGGAAGAGGAGAGAGGAGGAAGAGAGAGGAAGAGGAGGGAGGAAGAAGAGAGAGGAGGAAGAGAGCGGTGGAAGAGAGAGGAGAAAGAGAGAGGAGGAGGAGAGAGGAGGAAGAGAGAGGAGGAGGAGAGAGGAGGAAGAGAGAGGAGGAATAGAGAGGAAGAGGAGAGAGGAAGAAGAGAAAGGAGGAAGAGAGTGGAGGAAGAGACAGGAGGAAGAGAGAGGAGGAAGAGAGAGGAGGAAGAGAGAGTAGGAGGAGAGAGGAGGAGGAGAGAAAAGGAAGTGAGAGGAGGAAGAGAGAGGAGTAAGAGAGAGTAGGAGGAGAGAGGAGAAGGAGACAGGAGTAAGAGAGAGGAGGAAGAGATAGGAGGAAGAGAGACGAGGAAGATAGAGGAGGAAGTGAGAGGAGGAAGAGAGAGGAGGAAGAGAGAGCAGGAAGAGACAGGAGGAAGAAAGAGGAGGAAGAGAGAGGAGGAAGAGAGATGAAGAGGAGAGAGAAGGAAGAGAGAGGAGGAAGAGAGAGGAGGAGGAGAGAGGAGGAGGAGAGAGAAGGAAGAGAGAGGAGGAAGAGAGAGGAGGAAGAAACAGGAGGAAGAGAGAGGAGGAAGAGAGAGGAGGAAGAGAGAGGAGGAAGAGAGAGGAGGAAGAAAATGAGGAAGAGAGAGGAGGAAGAGAGAGCAGGAATAGAGTGGAAGAGGAGAGAGGAAGAGGAGAGAGAAGGAAGACAGAGGAGGAAGAGAGAGGAGGAGGAGAGAGGAGGAAGAGAGAGAAGGAAGAGAGAGGAGGAAGAGAGAGGAGGAAGAGAGAGGAGGAAGAGAGAGGTGGAGGAGAGAGAAGGAAGAGAGAGGAGGAAGAGAGAGGAGAAAGAGAGAGGAGGAAGAGAGAGGAGGAAGAGAGAGGAGGAAGAGAGAGGAGGAAGAGAGAGGAGGAAGAGAGAGAAGTAAGTGAGAGAAGGAAGAGAGAGGAGTAAGAGAGAGTAGGAGGAGAGAGGAGAAGGAGACAGGAGTAAGAGAGAGGAGGAAGAGAGAGGAGGAAGAGAGAGGAGGAGGAGAGAGAAGGAGGAGAGAGAAGGAAGTGAGAGGAGGAAGAGATAGGAGGAAGAGAGAGGAGGAAGATAGAGGAGGAAGTGAGAGGAGGAAGAGAGAGGAGGAAGAGAGAGGAGGAAGAGACAGGAGGAAGAAAGAGGAGGAAGAGAGAGGAGGAAGAGAGATGAAGAGGAGAGAGAAGGAAGAGAGAGGAGGAAGAGAGAGGAGGAGTAGAGAGGAGGAGGAGAGAGAAGGAAGAGAGAGGAGGAAGAGAGAGGAGGAAGAGAGAGGAGGAAGAGACAGGAGGAAGAGAGAGGAGGAAGAGAGAGGAGGAAGAGACAGGAGGAAGAGAGAGGAAGAGGAGAGAGGAGGAAGAGAGAGGAGGATGAGAGAGGAGGAGGAGAGAGGAGGAAGAAAGAGGAGGAGAGAGGAGGAAGAGAGAGGAGGAAGAGAGAGGAGGAAGAGAGAGGAGGAGGAGAGAGGAAGAAGAGAAAGGACGAAGAGAGAGGAGAAAGAGACAGGAGGAAGAGATAGGAGGAAGGGAGAGGAAGAGGAGAGAGGAGGAAGAGAGAGGAGGAGGAGAGAGGAGGAAGAGAGAGGAGGAATAGAGAGGAAGAGGAGAGAGGAAGAAGAGAAAGGAGGAAGAGAGAGGAGGAAGAGACAGGAGGAAGAGAGATGAGGAAGGGAGAGGAAGAGGAGAGAGGAGGAAGAGAGAGGAAGAGGAGAGAGGAAGAAGAGAGAGGAGGATGAGAGAGGAGGAAGAGAGAGGAGGATGAGTGAGGAGGAGGAGAGAGGAGGAAGAGAGAGGAGGAAGAGAGAGCAGGAAGAGAGAGTAGGAGGAGAGAAGAGGAGGAGAGAGGAGGAAGAAAGAGGAGGAAGAGAGAGGAGGAAGAGAGTGGAGGAAGAGAGAGGAAGGAGAGAGGGGAAGAAGAGAGAGGAGGAGGAGAGAGGAGGAAGACAGAGGAGGAAGAGAGAGGAGGAGGAGAGAGGAGGAAGAGAGAGGAGGAAGAGAGAGGAGGAAAAAACAGGAGGAAGAGAGAAGAGGAAGACAGAGGAGGAAGAGAGAGGAGGAAGAGAGAGGAGGAAGAAAATGAGGAAGAGAGAGGTGGAAGAGAGAGCAGGAATAGAGTGGAAGAGGAGAGAGGAAGAGGAGAGAGAAGGAAGACACAGGAGGAAGAGAGAGGAGGAGGAGAGAGGAGGAGGAGAGAGAAGGAAGAGAGAGGAGGAAGAGAGAGGAGGAACAGAGATGAGGAAGAGAGAGGTGGAGGAGAGAGAAGGAAGAGAGAGGAGGAAGAGAGAGGACAAAGAGAGAGGAGGAAGAGAGAGGAGGAAGAGAGAGGAGGAAGAGAGAGGAGGAAGAGAGAGGAGGAAGAGAGAGTAGGAGGAGAGAGGAGGTAGTGAGAGAAGGAAGTGAGAGGAGGAAGAGAGAGGAGTAAGAGAGAGTAGGAGGAGAGAGGAGAA
The DNA here is from genome assembly GCA_030819815.1 of Strix occidentalis. Taxonomy (NCBI): domain Eukaryota; kingdom Metazoa; phylum Chordata; class Aves; order Strigiformes; family Strigidae; genus Strix; species Strix occidentalis. The sequence continues at coordinate 12,810 of JASWHU010000590.1, read as the reverse complement.
GGAGACAGGAGTAAGAGAGAGGAGGAAGAGAGAGGAGGAAGAGAGAGGAGGAGGAGAGAGAAGGAGGAGAGAGAAGGAAAGGAGAGGAGGAAGAGATAGGAGGAAGAGAGAGGAGGAAGATAGAGGAGGAAGTGAGAGGAGGAAGAGTGAGGAGGAAGAGAGAGGAGGAAGAGAGGAGGAAGATAGAGGAGGAAGAGAGAGGAGGAAGAGAGATGAAGAGGAGAGAGAAGGAAGAGAGAGGAGGAAGAGAGAGGAGGAGTAGAGAGGAGGAGGAGAGAGAAGCAAGAGAGAGGAGGAAGAGAGAGGAGGAGGAAAGAGGAGGAAGAGAGAGGAGGAAGAGAGAGGAGGAAGAGAGAGGAGGAAGAGAGAGGAAGAGGAGAGAGGAGGAAGAGAGAGGAGGAAGAGAGAGGAGGAAGAGAGAGGAAGAGGAGAGAGAAGGAAGAGAGAGGAGGAAGATAGAGGAGGAAATGAGAGGAGGAAGAGAGAGGAGAAAGAGAGAGGAGGGAGAGAGAGGAAGAGGAGAGACGAGGAGGAGAGAGGAGGAAGAGAGAGGAGGAGGAGAGAGGAGGAAGAGAGAGGAGGAGGAGAGAGGAGGAAGAGACAGGAGGAAGAGAGAGGAGGATGAGAGAGGAGAAGGAGAGAGGAGTAAGAGAAAGGAGGAATAGAGAGGAGGAAGAGAGAGGAGGAGGAGAGAGGAGGAAGAGACAGGAGGAAGAGAGAGGAGGATGAGAGAGGAGAAGGAGAGAGGAGTAAGAGAAAGGAGGAATAGAGAGGAGGAAGAGAGAGCAGGAATAGAGTGGAAGAAGAGAGAGGAAGAGGAGAGAGAAGGAAGACAGAGGAGGAATAGAGAGGAGGAGGAGAGAGGAGGAGGAGAGAGAAGGAAGAGAGAGGAGGAAGAGAGAGGAGGAAGAGAGAGGAGGAAGAGAGAGTAGGAGGAGAGAGGAGGAGGAGAGAGAAGGACGTGAGAGGACGAAGAGAGAGGACGAAGAGAGAGGAGGAAGAGACAGGAGGAAGAGAGAGGAGGAAGAGAGAGGAGGAAGAGACAGGAGGAAGAGAGAGGAAAAGGAGAGAGGAGGAAGAGAGAGGAGGATGAGAGAGGAGGAGGAGAGAGGAGGAAGAAAGAGGAGGAGGAGAGAGGAGGAAGAGAGAGGAGGAAGAGAGAGGAGGAAGAGAGAGGAGGAGGAGAGAGGAAGAAGAGAAAGGACGAAGAGAGAGGAGGAAGAGACAGGAGGAAGAGAGAGGAGGAAGGGAGAGGAAGAGGAGAGAGGAGGAAGAGAGAGGAAGAGGAGGGAGGAAGAAGAGAGAGGAGGAAGAGAGCGGTGGAAGAGAGAGGAGAAAGAGAGAGGAGGAGGAGAGAGGAGGAAGAGAGAGGAGGAGGAGAGAGGAGGAAGAGAGAGGAGGAATAGAGAGGAAGAGGAGAGAGGAAGAAGAGAAAGGAGGAAGAGAGTGGAGGAAGAGACAGGAGGAAGAGAGAGGAGGAAGAGAGAGGAGGAAGAGAGAGTAGGAGGAGAGAGGAGAAGGAGACAGGAGTAAGAGAGAGGAGGAAGAGATAGGAGGAAGAGAGAGCAGGAAGAGACAGGAGGAAGAAAGAGGAGGAAGAGAGAGGAGGAAGAGAGATGAAGAGGAGAGAGAAGGAAGAGAGAGGAGGAAGAGAGAGGAGGAGGAGAGAGGAGGAAGAGAGAGCAGGAAGAGACAGGAGGAAGAAAGAGGAGGAAGAGAGAGGAGGAAGAGAGATGAAGAGGAGAGAGAAGGAAGAGAGAGGAGGAAGAGAGAGGAGGAGGAGAGAGGAGGAGGAGAGAGAAGGAAGAGAGAGGAGGAAGAGAGAGGACGAAGAGAGAGGAGGAAGAGAGAGGAGGAAGAGAGAGGAGGAAGAGAGAGGAGGAAGAGAGAGGAGGAAGAAAATGAGGAAGAGAGAAGAGGAAGAGAGAGCAGGAATAGAGTGGAAGAGGAGAGAGGAAGAGGAGAGAAAAGGAAGACAGAGGAGGAAGAGAGAGGAGGAGGAGAGAGGAGGAAGAGAGAGAAGGAAGAGAGAGGAGGAAGAGAGAGGAGGAAGAGAGAGGAGGAAGAGAGAGGTGGAGGAGAGAGAAGGAAGAGAGAGGAGGAAGAGAGAGGAGAAAGAGAGAGGAGGAAGAGAGAGGAGGAAGAGAGAGGAGGAAGAGAGAGGAGGAAGAGAGAGAAGTAAGTGAGAGAAGGAAGAGAGAGGAGTAAGAGAGAGTAGAGGGAGAGAGGAGAAGGAGACAGGAGTAAGAGAGAGGAGGAAGAGAGAGGAGGAAGGCAGAGGAGGAGGAGAGAGAAGGAGGAGAGAGAAGGAAGTGAGAGGAGGAAGAGAGAGGAGGAAGACAGAGGAGGAAGATAGAGGAGGAAGTGGGAGGAGGAAGAGAGAGGAGGAAGAGAGAGGAGGAAGAGACAGGAGGAAGAAAGAGGAGGAAGAGAGAGGAGGAAGAGAGATGAAGAGGAGAGAGAAGGAAGAGAGAGTAGGAAGAGAGAGGAGGAGTAGAGAGGAGGAGGAGAGAGAAGGAAGAGAGAGAGGAGGAAGAGAGAGGAGGAAGAGAGAGGAGGAAGAGAGAGGAGGAGAGAGAGGAGGAGAGAGAGAGGAGGAAGAGAGAGGAAGAGGAGAGAGGAGGAAGAGAGAGGAGGAAGAGAGAGGAGGAAGAGAGAGGAAGAGGAGAGAGGAGGAAGAGAGAGGAGGAAGAGAGAGGAGGAAGAGAGAGGAAGAGGAGAGAGAAGGAAGAGAGAGGAGGAAGATAGAGGAGGAAGTGAGAGGAGGAAGAGAGAGGAGAAAGAGAGAGGAGGGAGAGAGAGGAAGAGGAGAGACGAGGAGGAGAGAGGAGGAAGAGAGAGGAGGAGGAGAGAGGAGGAAGAGAGAGGAGGAGGAGAGAGGAGGAAGAGACAGGAGGAAGAGAGAGGAGGATGAGAGAGGAGAAGGAGAGAGGAGTAAGAGAAAGGAGGAATAGAGAGGAGGAAGAGAGAGGAGGAGCAGAGAGGAGGAAGAGACAGGAAGAAGAGAGAGGAGGATGAGAGAGGAGAAGGAGAGAGGAGTAAGAGAAAGGAGGAATAGAGAGGAGGAAGCGAGAGCAGGAATAGAGTGGAAGAAGAGAGAGGAAGAGGAGAGAGAACGAAGACAGAAGAGGAAGAGAGAGGAGGAGGAGAGAGGAGGAGGAGAGAGAAGGAAGAGAGAGGAGGAAGAGAGAGGAGGAAGAGAGAGTAGGAGGAGAGAGGAGGAGGAGAGAGAAGGAAGTGAGAGGACGAAGAGAGAGGAGGAAGAGAGAGGAGGAAGAGACAGGAGGAAGAGAGAGGAGGAAGAGAGAGGAGGAAGAGACAGGAGGAAGAGAGAGGAAGAGGAGAGAGGAGGAAGAGAGAGGAGGATGAGAGAGGAGGAGGAGAGAGGAGGAAGAAAGAGGAGGAGGAGAGAGGAGGAAGAGAGAGGAGGAAGAGAGAGGAGGAAGAGAGAGGAGGAGGAGAGAGGAAGAAGAGAAAGGACGAAGAGAGAGGAGGAAGAGACAGGAGGAAGAGATAGGAGGAAGGGAGAGGAAGAGGAGAGAGGAGGAAGAGAGAGGAAGAGGAGAGAGGAAGAAGAGAGAGGAGGATGAGAGAGGAGGAAGAGAGAGGAGGATGAGTGAGGAGGAGGAGAGAGGAGGAAGAGAGAGGAGGAAGAGAGAGCAGGAAGAGAGAGTAGGAGGAGAGAAGAGGAGGAGAGAGGAGGAAGAGAGAGGAGGAAGAGAGAGGAGGAAGAGAGTGGAGGAAGAGAGAGGAAGAGGAGAGAGGAAGAATAGAGAGGAGGAGGAGAGAGGAGGAAGACAGAGGAGGAAGAGAGAGGAGGAGGAGAGAGGAGGAAGAGAGAGGAGGAAGAGAGAGGAGGAGGAGAGAGGAGGAAGAGATAGAAGGAAGAGAGAGGAGGAAGAGAAAGGAAGAGGGAAGAGGAAGAAGAGAGAGGAGGAGGAGAGAGGAGGAGGAGAGAGGAGGAAGAGAGAAGAGGAAGAGAGAGGAGGAGGAGAGAGGATTAAAGAGAGAGGAGGAATAGAGAGGCAGAGGAGAGAGGAAGAAGAGAAAGAAGGAAGAGAGAGGAGGAAGAGACAGGAGGAAGAGAGAGGAGGAAGGGAGATGAAGAGGAGAGAGGAGGAAGAGGGAGGAAGAGGAGAGAGGAGGAAGAGAGAGGAGGAGGAGAGAGGTGGAAGAGAGAGGAGGAAGAGAGAGGAGGAAGAGAGAGGAGGAAGAGAGAGGAGGAGGAAGAGAGGAGGAAGAGAGAGGAAGAGGAGAGAGGAGGAAGAGAGAGGAGGATGAGATAGGAGAAGGGGAGATGAGGAAGAGAGAGGAGGAAGAGAGTGGAGGAAAAGAGAGGAGGAAGAAAAGGAGGAAGAGAGAGGAGGAAGAGAGAGCAGGAATAGAGTGGAAGAGGAGAGAGGAAGAGGAGAGAGAAGGAAGACAGAGGAGGAAGAGAGAGGAGGAAGAGAGAGGAGGAAGAGAGAGGAGGAAGAGAGAGGTGGAGGAGAGAGAAGGAAGAGAGAGGAGGAAGAGAGAGGAGAAAGAGAGAGGAGGATGAGAGAGGAGGAAGAGAGAGGAGGAAGAGAGAGGAGGAAGAGAGAGTAGGAGGAGAGAGGGGGAGGAGAGAGAAGGAAGTGAGAGGAGGAAGAGAGAGGAGTAAGAGAGAGTAGGAGGAGAGAGGAGAAGGAGACAGGAGTAAGAGAGAGGAGGAAGAGAGAGGAGGAAGAGAGAGGAGGAGGAGAGAGAAGGAGGAGAGAGAAGGAAAGGAGAGGAGGAAGATATAGGCGGAAGAGAGAGGAGGAAGATAGAGGAGGAAGTGAGAGGAGGAAGAGAGAGGAGGAGCAGAGAGGACGAAGAGAGATGAAGAGGAGAGAGAAGGAAGAGAGAGGAGGAAGAGAGAGGAGGAGGAGAGAGGAGGAGGAGAGAGAAGGAAGAGAGAGGAGGAAGAGAGAGGAGGAAGAAAGAGGAGGAAGAGAGAGGAGGAAGAGAGAGGAGGAAGAGAGAGGAGGAAGAGAGAGGAAGAGGAAAGAGGAGGAAGAGAGAGGAGGAAGAGAGAGGAAGAGGAGAGAGGAGGAAGAGAGAGGAGGAAGAGAGAGGAGGAAGAGAGAGTAAGAGGAGAGAGAAGGAAGAGAGAGGAGGAAGATAGAGGAGGAAGTGAGAGGAGGAAGAGAGAGGAGAAAGAGAGAGGAGGGAGAGAGAGGAAGAGGAGAGACGAGGAGGAGAGAGGAGGAAGAGAGAGGAGGAGGAGAGAGGAGGAAGAGAGAGGAGGAGGAGAGAGGAGGAAGAGACAGGAGGAAGAGAGAGGTGGATGAGAGAGGAAAAGTAGAGAGGAGTAAGAGAAAGGAGGAATAGAGAGGAGGAAGAGAGAGCAGGAATAGAGTGGAAGAAGGGAGAGGAAGAGGAGAGAGAAGGAAGACAGAGGAGGAAGAGAGAGGAGGAGGAGAGAGGAGGAGGAGAGAGAAGGAAGAGAGAGGAGGAAGAGAGAGGAGGAAGAGAGAGGAGGAAGAGAGAGGTGGAGGAGAGAGAAGGAAGAGAGAAGAGGAAGAGAGAGGAGAAAGAGAGAGGAGGAAGAGAGAGGAGGAAGAGAGAGGAGGAAGAGAGAGGAGGAAGAGAGAGTAGGAGGAGAGAGGAGGAAGAGACAGGAGGAAGAGAGAGGAGGAAGAGAGAGTAGGAGGAGAGAGGAGGAAGAGACAGGAGGAAGAGACAGGAGGAAGAGACAGGAGGAAGAGAGAGGAGGAAGGGAGAGGAAGAGGAGAGAGGAGGAGAAGAGAGAGGAGGAGGAGAGAGGAAAAAGAGAGAGGAGGAATAGGATGGAAGAGGAGAGAGGAAGAAGAGAAAGGAGGAAGATAGAGGAGGAAGAGACAGGAGGAAGAGAGAGGAGGAAGGGAGAGGAAGAGGAGAGAGGAGGAAGAGAGAGGAAGAGGAGAGAGGAAGAAGAGAGAGGAGGAGGAGAGAGGAGGAAGAGAGAGGAGGATGAGTAAGGAGGAGGAGAGAGGAGGAAGAGAGAGGAGGAAGAGAGAGCAGGAAGAGAGAGTAGGAGGAGAGAGGAGGAGGAGAGAGGAGGAAGGGAGAGGAGGAAGAGAGAGGAGGAAGAGAGAGGAGGAAGAGAGAGGAGGAAGAGAGTGGTGGAAGAGAGAGGAGAAAGAGAGAGGAGGAGGAGAGAGGAGGAAGAGAGAGGAGGAAGAGAGAGGAGGAAGAGAGAGGAAGAGGGAAGAGGAAGAAGAGAGAGGAGGAGGAGAGAGGAGGAGGAGAGAGGAGGAAGAGAGAAGAGGAAGAGAGAGGAGGAGGAGAGACGAGGAAGAGAGAGGAGGAAGAGAGAGGAGGAAGAGAGAGGAGGAGGAGAGAGGAAGAAGAGAAAGGACGAAGAGAGAGGAGGAAGAGACAGGCGGAAGAGAGAGGAGAAAGGGAGAGGAAGAGGAGAGAGGAGGAAGAGAGAAGAGGAGGAGAGAGGAGGAAGAGAGAGGAGGAATAGAGAGGAAGAGGAGAGAGGAAGAAGAGAAAGGAGGAAGAGAGAGGAGGAAGAGACAGGAGGAAGAGAGAGGAGGAAGGGAGAGGGAGAGGAGAGAGGAGGAAGAGAGAGGAAGAGGAGAGAGGAAGAAGAGAGATGAGGAGGAGAGAGGAGGAAGAGAGAGGAGGATGAGTGAGGAGGAGGCGAGAAGAGGAAGAGAGAGGAGGAAGAGAGAGCAGGAAGAGAGAGTAGGAGGAGAGAGGAGGAGGATAGAGGAGGAAGACAGAGGAGGAAGAGAGAGGAGGAAGAGACTGGAGGAAGAGAGAGGAAGAGGAGAGAGGAAGAAGAGAGAGGAGGAGGAGAGAGGAGGAAGAGAGAGGAGGAGGAGAGAGGAGGAGGAGAGAGGAGGAAGAGAGAGAAGGAAGAGAGAGGAGGAAGAGAGAGGAAGAGGGAAGAGGAAGAAGAGAGAGGAGGAGGAGAGAGGAGGAGGAGAGAGGAGGAATAGAGAGGAGGGAGAGAGAGGAGGGAGAGAGAGGAAGAGGAGAGACGAGGAGGAGAGAGGAGGAAGAGAGAGGAGGAGGAGAGAGGAGGAAGAGAGAGTAGGAGGAGAGAGGAGGAAGAGACAGGTGGAAGAGAGAGGAGGAAGAGAGAGGAAGAGGAGAGAGGAGGAAGAGAGAGGAGGATGAGCGAGGAGGAGGAGAGAGGAGGAATAGAGAGGAAGAAGAGAGAGGAGGAAGATAGAGGAGGAAGAGAGAGGAGGAAGAGAGAGGAAGAGGAGAGAGGAGGAGGAGAGAAGAGGAAGAGAGAGGAGGAAGAGAGAGGAAGAGCAGAGAGGAGGAAGAGAGAGGAGGAAGAGAGAAGAGGAAGAGAGAGGAGGAAGACACAGGAGGAAGAGAGAGGAGGAAGAGAGAGGAGTAAAGAGAGAGGAGGAATAGACTGGCAGAGGAGAGAGGAAGAAGAGAAAGAAGGAAGAGAGAGTAGGAAGAGACTGGAGGAAGAGAGAGGAGGAAGGGAGAGGAAGAGGAGAGAGGAGGAAGAGGGAGGAAGAGGAGAGAGGAGGAAGGGAGAGGAGGAGGAGAGAGGTGGAAGAGAGAGGAGGAAGAGAGAGGAGGAAGAGAGAGGAGGAAGAGAGAGGAGGAGGAAGAGAGGAGGAAGAGAGAGGAAGAGGGGAGAGGAAGAAGAGAGAGGAGGAGGAGAGAGGAGGAGGAGAGAGGAGGAAGAGAGAGTAGGAGGAGAGAGGAGGAGGAGGAGAGTGCAGGAAGAGAGAGGAGGAAGTGAGAGGAGGAGGAGAGAGGAGGAGGAGAGAGGAAGAGGAGAGAGGAAGAAGAGAGAGGAGGAGGAGAGAGGAGGAGGAGAGAGGAGGAAGAGAGAAGAGGAAGAGAGAGGAGGAGGAGAGAGGATTAAAGAGAGAGGAGGAATAGAGAGGCAGAGGAGAGAGGAAGAAGAGAAAGGAGGAAGAGAGAGGAGGAAGAGACAGGAGGAAGAGAGAGTAGGAGGAGAGAGGAGGAAGAGACAGGAGGAAGAGAGAGGAAGAGGAGAGAGGAAGAAGAGAGAGGAGGATGAGAGAGGAGGAGGAGAGAGGAGGAAGAAAGAGGAGGAGGAGAGAGGAGGAAGAGAGAGGAGGAAGAGAGAGGAGGAAGAGAGAGGAGGAGGAGAGAGGAAGAAGAGAAAGGACGAAGAGAGACGAGGAAGAGACAGGAGGAAGAGAGAGGAGGAAGGGAGAGGAAGAGGAGAGAGGAGGAAGAGAGAGGAGGAGGAGAGAGGAAAAAGAGAGAGGAGGAATAGGATGGAAGAGGAGAGACGAAGAAGAGAAAGGAGGAAGATAGAGGAGGAAGAGACAAGAGGAAGAGAGAGGAGGAAGGGAGAGGAAGAGGAGAGAGGAGGAAGAGAGAGGAAGAGGAGAGAGGAAGAAGAGAGAGGAGGAGGAGAGAGGAGGAAGAGAGAGGAGGATGAGTAAGGAGGAGGAGAGAGGAGGAAGAGAGAGGAGGAAGAGAGTAGGAAGAGAGAGTAGGAGGAGAGAGGAGGACGAGAGAGGAGGAAGAGAGTGGTGGAAGAGAGAGGAGAAAGAGAGAGGAGGAGGAGAGAGGAGGAAGAGAGAGGAGGAAGAGAGAGGAGGAAGAGAGAGGAAGAGGGAAGAGGAAGAGAGAGAGGAGAAGGAGAGAGGAGGAGGAGAGAGGAGGAAGAGAGAAGAGGAAGAGAGAGGAGGAGGAGAGACGAGGAAGAGAGAGGAGGGAGAGAGAGGAGGAAGAGAGAGGATTAAAGAGAGAGCAGGAATAGAGAGGCAGAGGAGAGAGGAAGAAGAGAAAGAAGGAAGAGAGAGGAGGATGAGAGAGGAGGCGTAGAGAGGAGGAAGAAAGAGGAGGAGGAGAGAGGAGGAAGAGAGAGGAGGAAGAGAGAGGAGGAAGAGAGAGGAGGAGGAGAGAGGAAGAAGAGAAAGGACGAAGAGAGAGGAGGAAGAGACAGGCGGAAGAGAGAGGAGAAAGGGAGAGGAAGAGGAGAGAGGAGGAAAAGAGAAGAGGAGGAGAGAGGAGGAAGAGAGAGGAGGAATAGAGAGGAAGAGGAGAGAGGAAGAAGAGAAAGGAGGAAGAGAGAGGAGGAAGAGACAGGAGGAAGAGAGAGGAGGAAGTGAGAGGGAGAGGAGAGAGGAGGAAGAGAGAGGAAGAGGAGAGAGGAAGAAGAGAGATGAGGAGGAGAGAGGAGGAAGAGAGAGGAGGATGAGTGAGGAGGAGGCGAGAAGAGGAAGAGAGAGGAGGAAGAGAGAGCAGGAAGAGAGAGTAGGAGGAGAGAGGAGGAGGAGAGAGGAGGAAGAGAGAGGAGGAAGAGAGAGGAGGAAGAGACTGGAGGAAGAGAGAGGAAGAGGAGAGAGGAAGAAGAGAGAGGAGGAGGAGAGAGGAGGAAGAGAGAGGAGGAGGAGAGAGGAGGAGGAGAGAGGAGGAGAGAGAGAAGGAAGAGAGAGGAGGAAGAGAGAGGAAGAGGGAAGAGGAAGAAGAGAGAGGAGGAGTAGAGAGGAGGAGGAGAGAGGAGGAAGAGAGAGGAGGGAGAGAGAGGAGGGAGAGAGAGGAAAGGAGGAGAGAGAAGGTAGAGAGAGGAGGAGGAGAGAGAGGAAGAGAGAGTAGGAGGAGAGAGGAGGAAGAGACAGGTGGAAGAGAGAGGAGAAGAGAGAGGAAGAGGAGAGAGGAGGAAGAGAGAGGAGGATGAGAGAGGAGGAGGAGAGAGGAGGAATAGAGAGGAAGAAGAGAGAGGAGGAAGATAGAGGAGGAAGAGAGAGGAGGAAGAGAGAGGAAGAGGAGAGAGGAGGAGGAGAGAAGAGGAAGAGAGAGGAGGAAGAGAGAGGAAGAGCAGAGAGGAGGAGGAGAGAAGAGGAAGAGAGAGGAGGAAGAGAGAGGAGGAAGAGACTGGAGGAAGAGAGAGGAGGAAGGGAGAGTAAGAAGAGAGAGGAGGAAGAGGAGGAAGAGGAGAGAGGAGGAAGAGAGAGGAGGAGGAGAGAGGTGGAAGAGAGAGGAGGAAGAGAGAGGAGGAAGAGAGAGGAGGAAGAGAGAGGAGGAGGAAGAGAGGAGGAAGAGAGAGGAAGAGGGGAGAGGAAGAAGAGAGAGGAGAGGAGAGAGGAGGAGGAGAGAGGAGGAAGAGAGAGTAGGAGGAGAAAGGAGGAGGAGAGATGAGGAAGAGAGAGGAAGAGGAGAGAGGAAGAAGAGAGAGGAGGAGGAGAGAGGACGAAGAGACAGAAAAAAGAGATAGGAGGAAGAGACAGGAGGAAGAGACAGGAGGAAGAGACAGGAGGATGAGAGAGGAGAAGGAGAGAGGAGTAAGAGAAAGGAGGAATAGAGAGGAGGAAGAGAGAGCAGGAATAGAGTGGAAGAAGAGAGAGGAAGAGGAGAGAGAAGGAAGACAGAGGAGGAAGGGAGAGGAGGAGGAGAGAGGAGGAGGAGAGAGAAGGAAGAGAGAGGAGGAAGAGAGAGAGAAGAGAGAGGGGAAGAGAGAGGAGAAGAGAGAGGAGGAAGAGAGAGAGGAAGAGAGAGGAGGAAGAGAGAGTAGGAGGAGAGAGGAGGAGGAGAGAGAAGGGAGTGAGAGGAGGAAGAGAGAGGAGGAAGAGAGAGGAGGAAGAGACAGGAGGAAGAGAGAGGGTGTGAGAGAGGAGGAAGAGACAGGAGGAAGAGAGAGGAAGAGGAGAGAGGAGGAAGAGAGAGGAGAATGAGAGAGGAGAAGGGGAGAGGAGTAAGAGAAAGGAGAAAGAGAGAGGAGGAAGAGAGAGGAGGAAGAGAGAGGAGGAAGAGAGAGGAGGAGGAGAGAGAAGGAAGAGAGAGGAGAAGAGAGAGGAGAAAGAGAGAGGAGGAAGAGAGAGGAGGAGGAGAGAGGAGAAGAGACAGGTGGAAGACAGAGGAGGAAGAGAGAGGAAGAGGAGAGAGGAGGAAGAGAGAGGAGGATGAGAGAGGAGGAGGAGAGAGGAGAATAGAGAGGAAGAAGAGAGAGGAGGAAGATAGAGGAGGAAGTGAGAGGAGGAAGAGAGAGGAAGAGGAGTGAGGAGGAGGAGAGAAGAGGAAGAGAGAGGAGGAGAGAAAGGAAGTTCAGAGAGGAGAAGAGAGAGGAGGAAGAGAGAGGAGGAAGAGAGAGGAGGAAGACACAGGAGGAAGAGAGAGGAGGAAGAGAGAGGAGTAAAGAGAGAGGAGGAATAAACAGGCAGAGGAGAGAAAAGAAGAGAAAGAAGGAAGAGAGAGGAGGAAGAGACAGGAGGAAGAGAGAGGAGGAAGGGAGAGGAAGAGGAGAGAGGAGGAAGAGGAGGAAGAGGAGAGAGGAGGAAGAGAGAGGAGGAGGAGAGAGGTGGAAGAGAGAGGAGGAAAAGAGAGAGAGGAAGAGAGAGAGCAAGAGAGAGGAGGAGGAAGAGAGGAGGAGGAGAGAGAGGAAGAGAGAGAAGGAAGAGAGAGGAGGAAGAGAGAGGAAGAGGGGAGAGGAAGAAGAGAGAGGAGGAGGAGAGAGGAGTAGGAGAGAGGAGGAAGAGAGAGTAGGAGGAGAGAGGAGAGGAGAGAGGAGGAAGAGAGAGGAGGAAGTGAGAGGAGGAGGAGAGAGGAGGAAGAGAGAGGAAGCGGAGAGAGGAAGAAGAGAGAGGAGGAGGAGAGAGGACGAAGAGACAGGAGAAAGAGATAGGAGGAAGAGACAGGAGGAAGAGACAGGAGGAAGAGAGAGGAGGATGACAGAGGAGAAGGAGAGAGGAGTAAGAGAAAGGAGGAATAGAGAGGAGGAAGAGAGAGGAGGAAGAGAGAGGAGGAAGACACAGGAGGAAGACAGAGGAGGAAGAGAGAGGAGGAGGAGAGAGGAGGAGGAGAGGGAAGGAAGAGAGAGGAGGAAGGGAGAGGAGGAAGAGAGAGGAGGAAGAGAGAGGTGGAGAGAGAGAGAAGAAAGAGAGAGGAGGAAGAGAGATGAGAAGAGAGAGGAGGAAAAGAGAGGAGGAAGAGAGAGGAGGAAGAGAGAGTAGGAGGAGAGAGGAGGAGGAGAGAGAAGGAAGTGAGAGGAGGAAGAGAGAGGAGGAAGAGAGTGTAGGAGGAGAGAGGAGGAGGAGAGAGAAGGAAGTGAGAGGACGAAGAGAGAGGACGAAGAGAGAGGAAGAGACAGGAGAAGAGAGAGGAGGAAGGGAGAGGAAGAGGAGAGAGGAGGAAGAGAGAGGAGGAGGAGAGTGGAGAGAGAGAGGAGGAATAGAGAGGAAGAGGAGAGAGTAAGAAGAGAATGAGGAAGAGAGAGGAGGAAGAGACAGGAGGAAGAGAGAGGAGAAAGGGAGAATAGAGGAGAGAGGAGGAAGACAGAGGAAGAGGAGAGAGGAAGAAGAGAGAGGACAGGAGAGAGGAGGAAGAGAGAGGAGGATGAGTGAGGAGGAGGAGAGAGGAGGAAGAGAGAGGAGGAAGAGAGAGCAGGAAGAGAGAGTAGGAGGAGAGAGAGGAGGAGAGAGGAGGAGAGAGAGGAGGAAGAGAGAGGAGAAGAGTGTGGAGGAAGAGAGAGGAAGAGGAGAGAGGAAGAAGAGAGAGGAGGAGGATGCGGAGAAGTCAGAGGAGGAAGAGAGAGGAGGGTGAGAGAGGAGGAAGAGTAGCGGGTGGAAGAGAGAGGAGAAGAGTGAGGAGGAGGAGAGTGGAGGAAGAGAGAGGAGGAGGAGAGAGTGAGAAGGAGAGAGGAGGAAGAGAGAGAAGGAAGAGAGAGGAGGAAGAGAGAGAAGAGGAAGAGGAAGAGAGGAAGAAGAGAGAGGAGGAGAGAGAGGAGGAGAGAGGAGGAAGAGAGAAGAGGAAGAGAGAGGAGAGGAGAGACGAGGAAGAGAGAGGCAGGAAGAGAGCGAGGAGAGAGAGCGGACTTAAAGAGAGAGGAGGAAGAGAGAGGCACGAGAAGAGCGAGAGCGAAGAAGA